>JZKD02S0961133.1:708255-736822 GCA_000966675.3 Picea glauca
ATATATATATATATAAAAACAAAAAGAATTATGGCTCCCAAGAAATTTCATACTCGATCTCATCCAGGCCCAGAACCTGCAATAGTGACCGATAACCCAGAACAGTTACTTAGGAAAAATACCTTAGCTGAAGGTTCATTGAGTCATATTCCCCTTCATAATTCCTTTTCCTTTTCAGGGAAACCTGCTACCTCTCAAAACCCTGACCTCGATACCTTTCCACAGCAAAGCCTAGTTAGAACACGGTCCGATAGTTTTGTGACTGGAATCATCTTTGACCCAACTGTTTTGCAACCTCGAACCCCCGAAGTTCTGTCTCCCATGACTAAACCACAAATCACTCCCTCAGTGTTATCCAGCCCCTCCTCATCCTCGTCTTCAGTCGCTACCTCGCCGATCATCCAGGTTGTCATCCCACCTCCTCCACCCATCATGGCAGCTCGATATGCTCCTTTGGTGTTGGTTGCGCCGCTACATGCCATGCCCCAAGACTATCAAACAAGACTTCCACAATTCGATGCAACGGGACCTTTAAACGCCCAACAACATGTTGACAAAATGAATGATTATTTTGACCTGTAAGAAGTTGATGAGGCTGACGTTCAAATGAGATTGTTTGCCCAAATTTTGATAGGTGACGTCAAGAAATGGTACAAATATTTACCTAATGCCTCAGTCCCTGACCTTGTCGAGTTCCAAAGGATTTTTCTTGACAGTTGGGAGGTAAAGAAAAACCCTCTCCAAATATTGTCAGAATACGAGAATATAAGAAGAAATCAAGGTGAGACGGTACAAGATTATTGCACCCGTTTCAATAACCTGTACAATGCAATTCCAGTAGAAATCAAACCTCCACAGGGCCTGGCATTGATAAAATTCCCTGATGGATTTGATGCCGATATGTCATACCAACTAAGATTAATAAATTCTACCACCCTGGCAGACATGCAGAAAAGTGCTATAAGTGTGGAGGCCAATCTGTTGGCAAAAAGGGCACGTTAGAGGTCAGAAAGGAGAGTCACAATCAAACAAGAACCTTCCACGTCGAACTCAGATTCCAAATTGGATTCTTTGTCCAAATCAGTGGAAAGAATGATGGAAAGACTTAATGTGTCAGACAAAAATCCTCTGAGAGAAAACCCACCAGCTCCCCAGGTTCAGAACCCTAACTTTAGGAGAAACCCTCCTCAAATCAGACAGAGAGATCCTAGAGATCAAAGAGAGCATAGGGGTCCAGATCAACAGATCAAACCTCCCCTACAAGAAAACTATGTTGATGAAGGGGAGGAAGTGATTGAGGAATTGGAGGATACTCACATTAATCTCANATATATATATATATAAAAACAAAAAGAATTATGGCTCCCAAGAAATTTCATACTCGATCTCATCCAGGCCCAGAACCTGCAATAGTGACCGATAACCCAGAACAGTTACTTAGGAAAAATACCTTAGCTGAAGGTTCATTGAGTCATATTCCCCTTCATAATTCCTTTTCCTTTTCAGGGAAACCTGCTACCTCTCAAAACCCTGACCTCGATACCTTTCCACAGCAAAGCCTAGTTAGAACACGGTCCGATAGTTTTGTGACTGGAATCATCTTTGACCCAACTGTTTTGCAACCTCGAACCCCCGAAGTTCTGTCTCCCATGACTAAACCACAAATCACTCCCTCAGTGTTATCCAGCCCCTCCTCATCCTCGTCTTCAGTCGCTACCTCGCCGATCATCCAGGTTGTCATCCCACCTCCTCCACCCATCATGGCAGCTCGATATGCTCCTTTGGTGTTGGTTGCGCCGCTACATGCCATGCCCCAAGACTATCAAACAAGACTTCCACAGTTCAATGCAACAGGACCTTTAAACGCCCAACAACATGTTGACAAAATGAATGATTATTTTGACCTGCAAGAAGTTGATGAGGCTGACGTTCAAATTAGATTGTTTGCCCAAATTTTGACAGGTGAAGTCAAGAAATGGTACAAAGATTTACCTAATGCCTCAGTCTCTGACCTTGTCGCGTTCCAAAGGATTTTTCTTGAAAGTTGGGAGGTAAAGAAAAACCCTCTCCAAATATTGTTAGAATATGATAATATAAGAAGAAATCAAGGTGAGACGGTACAAGATTATTGCACCCGTTTCAATAACCTGTACAATGCAATTCTAGCAGAAATCAAACCTCCACAGGGCCTGGCATTGATAAAATTCCCTGATGGATTTGATGTCGATATGTCATACCAACTAAGATTAATAAATTCTACCACCCTGGCAGACATGCAGAAAAGTGCTATAAGTGTGGAGGCCAATCTGTTGGCAAAAAGGGCACGTCAGACGTCAGAAAGGAGAGTCACAATCAAACAAGAACCTTCCACGTCGAACTCAGATTCCAAATTGGATTCTTTGTCCAGATCAGTGGAAAGAATGATGGAAAGACTTAATGTGTCAGACGGAAATCCTCTGAGAGAAAACCCACCAGCTCCCCAGGTTCAGAACCCTAACTTTAGGAGAAACCCTCCTCAAATCAGACAGAGAGATCCTAGGGATCAAAGAGAGCATAGGGGTCCAGATCAACAGATCAAACCTCCCCTACAAGAAAACTATGTTGATGAAGGGGAGGAAGTGATTGAGGAATTGGAGGATACTCACATTAATCTCATAGGCATTCACGACAACGAAGCGATTTTCCTTACCCAAGAAGAGCAAGAACTTTTTCTTCTCAACCAAAAAAAATTAAGTGAATAAGTTGAAGATGCAAAACAGTAGGCATTCGAAAATGCCATTTTGGAGGTACACTGGTAGTACAATCTGCGGAGTAAGAATATAGAAGGGAGTTCCCCAAAAACGACGACTGAAACAAAGAAGGTAGTCGAAACCAAGAAGGCCTCCGAGCCAGCTGCCAAGAAGATTCCTGAGAAGAGCATTGGCGATGCTCCCGTGAAGAAAAACCTTACCATTCTGAAAAGTTCGTCACAGCCCGAGGTTTCACCTATTAATCCACCAAGTACTTTTGAGCAAAAGAATATGGTGGACAAACTAGAATTGATGAGCCAAGGCAAAGCCCATACACCTTTCATCCTTGAGGGGGAATTGGTCAAAGTAAAAATTCCCATCCCACTTACAGAGTTGATGAACAAAGACGTTTATCATTCATAGGTGATTAAAGCACTGGCCATTGAACCTGACATAGGAACGAAGGCCTTAACCATTGGATCAGCAAATCATTCAAACACTATGAACCTTACTAAAGATCAACCCAAACTTCTTTTCAGACCTGAAGTAGATGGTCGAGATGATACTAGTGAGGTCGCTCCTTTTTACATCAGTCTAAACATACATGACCTGATCTTGCATAATGCTATGCTGGATTCGGGTGCTTCCCACAATCTGATGCCTAAAGCAGTAATGGAGAAAATGGGACTGGAGGTCACCAAACCTTACAAGGATTTATACTCATTCGACTCCAATAAAGTTAGATGTATTGGTTTCATCAAGGACCTGTGCATCACCTTGGTTCAGATTCCTACAAAGAGCATGGTAATGGACGTGGTGGTTGCAGACATCCCACCAAAGTATGGAATGCTGCTATCCCGGTCTTGGGGGGCTAAGTTGAAAGGAACCCTATAGCTAGATATGTCTTATGCCACTACCCCAGCTTTTGAGCAACAAAGAAGGATATACAGAGAAACATTGATGAAGTACATGGTCAGTAGCCAAGAAAATCCACACAACTATCATCTCTACTCCATGCACTCTGACCTAGATTCTTTTATCTTGTACAATGATGGTGACACTGGAGACCAAGACACTCAGCTGGGAGAAGATACATCTAGTCCAGACGAAGGCCAAGAAATCATTGAGGTAGCAAGGATGAAGAACGTGATAAATGAAGTGTTACCCGTAGATTTCTGGAGCATGGAATTTGATGGAGCTGTGAGCAAAGAAGGAGATGGAGAAGGAGTCTGGCTGCATAATCACATAAACGGGTATTCAGAAAACCATTCTTACAAATTAAATTTCCAATGCACTAACAATATCGCTGAGTATGAATCCCTGATGCTCAGTCTGAAGATTTTGAAAAGAGTTGGTGCTAAACAGATAATGGTAAGAGGTGACTCTGAATTGATAATCAAGCAAATCAAAGGTGAGTACGTTGCGAAACACCCACGTCTTAGATCTTATAGGAACGTTGTTCTTGATGCCTTGAGATGTTTTACTGAATTTGACTTGCAAGTAATGATGAGGGGACAAAACATTCTGGCAGACGGATTGGCTACGTCTGCAGCGACCTGTAAGAATCCTTTCCGCTCAACCCACCCATACATTGTTGAGGTGAAATGTAGACCAACCGTCCCCGACAATATCAGGTACTGGCAAGTGTTTGGTAATGATGATCAAATCGAAGACTTTCTGCAGTGTAAAAACGATTTTGAATGTACAAATATAGATTTAGAGAACGAAGATGAAAATGTAAATAGTTCTGATTTTGAAATGGATAGTGTAAATACCATAGATTCAGGAGAATTAGGCGATGACGAAATGTATGCCGATGTTTTACATTTGAAAAGAAATGTTTTACCTAGAGGCCTAGTTCCTTTAGAGGACTTGTTTGATTTTAACGACGTAGCCAAGAAACCGAAAATCGAAGCCAATGGACAAGAGGTAGAAGACTGTAATATAGGGACTGAAGAGAAACCCAGAATAGTCAAACTTTCTAAATCATTACCCCCTGAGCAAAAACTCAAATACATCGAGTTGTTCAAATAATATTTGGATGTCTTTGCCTGGGGTTATGAGGATTTGAAAGCTTACGATACCAGCATCATACAACACAGGATCCCAATCAAGGATGACCAAAAACCATTCAGACAGAAACTTAGNGATCAAAGAGAGCATAGGGGTCCAGATCAACAGATCAAACCTCCCCTACAAGAAAACTATGTTGATGAAGGGGAGGAAGTGATTGAGGAATTGGAGGATACTCACATTAATCTCATAGGCATTCACGACAACGAAGCGATTTTCCTTACCCAAGAAGAGCAAGAACTTTTTCTTCTCAACCAAAAAAAATTAAGTGAATAAGTTGAAGATGCAAAACAGTAGGCATTCGAAAATGCCATTTTGGAGGTACACTGGTAGTACAATCTGCGGAGTAAGAATATAGAAGGGAGTTCCCCAAAAACGACGACTGAAACAAAGAAGGTAGTCGAAACCAAGAAGGCCTCCGAGCCAGCTGCCAAGAAGATTCCTGAGAAAAGCATTGGCGATGCTCCCATGAAGAAAAACCTTACCATTCTGAAAAGTTTGTCACAGCCCGAGGCTTCACCTATTAATCCACCAAGTACTTTTGAGCAAAAGAATATGGTGGACAAACCAGAATTGATGAGCCAAGGCAAAGCCCCTACACCTTTCATCCTTGAGGGGGAATTGGTCAAAGTAAAAATTCCCATCCCACTTACAAAGTTGATGAACAAAGACGTTTATCATTCACAGGTGATTAAAGCACTGGCCATTGAACCTGACATAGGAACGAAGGCCTTAACCATTGGATTAGCAAATCATTCAGACACTGTGAACCTTACTAAAGATCAACCCGAACTTCTTTTCAGACCTGAAGTAGATGGTCGAGATGATACTAGTGAGGTCACTCCTTTTTACATCAGTCTAAACATACATGACCTGATCTTGCATAATGCTATGCTGGATTCGGGTGCTTCCCACAATCTGATGCCTAAAGCAGTAATGGAGAAACTGGGACTGGAGGTCACCAGACCTTACAAGGATTTACACTCATTCGACTCCAATAAATTTAGATGTATTGGTTTCATCAAGGACCTGTGCATCACCTTGGTTCAGATTCCTACAAAGAGCATGGTAATGGACGTGGTGGTTGCAGACATCCCACCGAAGTATGGAATGTTGCTATCCTGGTCTTAGGGGGCTAAGTTGAAAGGAACCCTGCAGCTAGATATGTCTTATGCCACTACCCCAGTTTTTGAGAAACAAAGAAGGCTATACAGAGAAACAATGATGAAGTACATGGTCAGTAGCCAAGAAAATCCACACAACTATCATCTCTACTCCATGCACTCTGACCTGGATTCTTATATCTTGTACAATGATGGTGACACCGGAGACCAAGACACTCAGCTGGGAGAAGATACATCTAGTCCGGACGAAGGCCAAGAAATCATTGAGGTAGAAAGGATGAAGAACGTGATAAATGAAGTCTTACCCGCAGATTTCTGGACCATGGAATTTGATGGAGCTGTGAGCAAAGAAGGAGATGGAGAAGGAGTCTGGCTGCATAATCACAGAAACGAGTATTCAGAAAACCATTCTTACAAATTAAATTTCCAATGCACTAACAATATCGCTGAGTATGAAGCCCTGATGCTCGGTCTGAAGCTTTTGAAAAGAGTTGGTGCTAAACAGATAATGGTAAGAGGTGACTCTGAATTGATAATCAAGCAAATCAAAGGTGAGTACGTTGCGAAACACCCACATCTTAGATCTTATAGGAACGTTGTTCTTGATGCCTTGAGATGTTTTACTGAAGTTGACTTGCAAGTAATGACGAGGGGACAAAACATTCTGGCAGACGGATTGGCTACGTCTGCAGCCACCTATAAGAATCCTTTCCGCTCAACCCGCTCATACATTGTTGAGGTGAAATGCAGACCAACCGTCCCCGACAATATCAGGTACTGGCAAGTGTTTGGTAATGATGATCAAATCGAAGACTTTCTGCAGTGTAAAAACGATTTTGAATGTACAAATATAGATTTAGAGAACGAAGATGAAAATGTAAATAGTTCTAATTTTGAAATGGATAGTGTAAATACCATAGATTTAGGAGAATTAGGTGATGACGAAATGTATGCCGATGTTTTACATTTGAAAAGAAATGTTTTACCTAGAGGCCTAGTTCCTTTAGAGGACTTGTTTGATTTTAACGACGTAGCCAAGAAACCGAAAATTGAAGCCAATGGACAAGAGGTAGAAGACTGTAATATAGGGACTGAAGAGAAACCCAGAATAGTCAAACTTTCTAAATCATTACCCCCTGAGAAAAAACTCAAATACATCGAGTTGTTCAAAGAATATTTGGATGTCTTTGCCTGGGGTTATGAGGATTTGAAAGCTTACGATACCAGCATCATACAACACAGGATCCCAATCAAGGATGACCAAAAACCATTCAGACAGAAACTTAGGAGGATAATCCCAAGTTGTTCCCTCTGATAAAGAAGGAAATCAAAAAAATGTACGATGCCAAGATCATAGTCCCGTTGCATTTTTCCAAATGGGTCTCTAATTTAGTTCCTACACTTAAGAAATCGGGGGAGATTAGACTTTTTATAGATTTTCGAAATATGAATAAGGTCTCCTTGAAGGATAATTACCCCTTGCCAAAAATGGACCACATCCTGCAAAGGGTGGTCGGGTCCAGTCGAATCTCTTTGCTGGATGGTTTCTCGGGTTACAATCAGGTCCTAGTTCACCCGGATGACCAAGACAAAACCGCTTTCACCACCCCATGGGGCACTTTCATGTATGTGAAAATGCCTTTCGGTTTGATGAACGCAGGAGCCACTTTCCAGAGGGTGATGGATATTTCTTTCGTGGAAGAATCGGGTAAGTTTATTGTCATCTATTTAGATGATGTGACTGTGTTTTCCCGATCTGATGACGAACACCTGTGACACCTCAGACGAGTCTTCGAGAAATGTAGAAGGTTTGGGATTTATTTAAATCCTAAGAAGATCCTTTTTGGGTTAGAAGAAGGCAAACTGCTAGGACACATCATCTCCAAAGATGGAATCAAAATAGACCCCAGCGGAATCGAGGCCATACAAAAATTAGAACACCCAAGAAACCTCAAAGAACTACAATCTTTTATCGGGAGAATAAACTTTCTACGAAGATTCATTCCCAATCTGGAAGAACTCCTCAGAAACATCACAAATATGCTTAAAAGGGACGTAAAAATAAAATGGGACTCCAAGTCCAGACAGTCTTTCGAACAAGTCAAACGAGCACTCACAGAAGCCCCTGTTTTGATCAGTTCATATTTTACTAAGGATTTCTATCTTTTTTTTTTCGCTTCCGAACATACTATAGCAGCAGTGTTACTGCAAAAGAACAACGAAGGGTATGAACAACCCATAGCTTTCTTTAGAAAAGCGTTAAGGGATGTTGCTCTGAATTAGAAGATAATGGAGAAACAAGATTTCGCCTTGGTGAAAGCTATAAAAGATTTTAGGGTCTACATTCTTCATTCCCACACCATAGCTTATGTTCCGAATGCGGTAGTAAAGGACATCTTGACACAGGACAATCTGGATGGAAGAAGGGGAAAATGGATTGCTGTCATTTTAGAATATGATATAGAGATTAAGCCCATGAAATTAATCAAAGGTCAAGGCCTTGCTAAATTAATGGTTGAATCTAACTTCCATGCTCTTGACATTAATTTTTTAGCTGCAGCAGATGAACAGGGCGAGATGGCGACTCCAATCATGAGAGAGGTATTTCTCAACTCTCCATGGTACGCAGACCTTATATTCGTTTTGCAAAATCTACAAGCTCCCCTTGGTTTGTCTAAGACTAAAGCTAGACTTTTAAAGTTGAAAGCCTTAAAATTCTGTATTCTAGAAGGCAATTTGTATTGGAAAGATCCTGGAGGCATTCTGTTAAATTGTTTATTGAAAGATGAAGCTGATAAAGTGTTACAAGAATTTCATGCAGGAGAATGTGGGGGGCATCTACACTGGAAGGTCACATCCAACAAAATACTCAGAGCAGGATTCTATTGGCCCACCTTGTTCACTGATGTACATCATAAAGTGGTTGCATGTCATCAATGTCAGTTATTTGAAGGAAAAAGGAAACTCCTTCCTCTACCTCTGAAACCGATTTCAGTTGAGGCCCCTTTCCAGCAATGGGGACTTGATTTCATTGGAGAAATACACCCCCCGTCTTCAGGCCAGCATAGGTGGATTCTCACTGCCACCGATTATTTTACCAAATGGATCGAAGCAGTACCAAGCAGGCAAGCCACTGACTCTGTTATTATCAAATTCCTTGAGAATAATATGGTGTCTCGCTTTGGGTGCCCTAGAAAGATTATAACTGATAATGCAGTTGCCTTTCGGTCGAAGAAACTCATAGATTTCTGCAACCAGTACCAGATTGGTTTGGGGAATTCCACAACCTACTACCCTCAGGGGAATGGAATGGCGGAATCTTCAAACAAAACCTTGGTAAATATCATCAAGAAAACATTGCAGGAAAACAAGAAATCATGGCACAACAAGTTGGTGTTCGCTTTGTGAGCTGACAGATTGACCACCAAAAGGTCGATTGGTATGTCACCATACCAGCTGGTCTATGGTACAGAGTCAGTTTTCCCCACTTCTTTAGGATTCCCTGTCATGAAGTTGCTTCAAGAGGTAAAAGCTGAGCCAAATGACTCACAGAGAAGGATCAACCAGATCATCCATCTGCAGCAGTCTAGGAAGGACGTTTTCAACAAGACTCGGGTAATCCAAGAAAACATCAAGAAGATCTTTGACAAACGAACCAAGGAGGATGATTTTGAGCTAGGAGATTTGGTGCTGAGATGGGACTCCAGAAATGAAGACAAGGGAAAGCATAGAAAATTTGACAGTCTATGGACAGGACCATACATGATCCAAGCTTTCAGGGGAAACAATGATTTCTTGCTAAACAACATTGATGGGACAGATCTGCCAGGAGGACCTGTGAATGGCAGAATGCTGAAACATTATGTGCTACCTCAGTAGAAGATTCGAGTTTTCACTCTCCATTGTACATACCATTTTAATTTTCATTTTTCACTTGCATTTTCTGAGTGAAGAACATTAGTCAGTTGGTTGAAGCCCGAAGAGAAGGCCCTAAGTTGTTGACCACTGTTTTTCAATTTTTGAGAATAAAACCAACGACGGCTACTAGGCAGAAATTTTCAGAATGACAGGAACCAAGATTCTTGGCACTTCACAGGGCAAGTACCATCCCCAGATGGAGCCGTTGTTATCACCCTATAAATTATAGGATCAACTGGTGACTGGAATATTATCTGTCTCTAGTGCTTTTGTTGACAAATGATTTTTCATTATGCAAATAATTTGAAAAAAGAAAAAGAAAAGAAAAAGAAAAAAGAAATAAAGAAAAGAGGGCATAAAAGAATTGCAATAAAAGCCCCATGCAATAATAGTAACTTGGTCCATACCTTTCAAGCATGGCCAAGTTCTTTTTTAATTTGATGTTGATAGGGTAGTGAATGAATTTGGCTAAACATTTTAATCTTAGCCAAAGTGTCTAGGTTAGATTAGTGAATAAATCTGGCCAGACTGTCTAATCTTGGTCATATAGCCCCAGGGTAGAGTAATTTCTTAACCCAACTATTTAATCTGTGTTAATTGTCATAGGAAGATAGGTTAGTTTGTAGGCTAGTTGCTTTGTTGTTCCATTCCAATAAAACTAGCTTGATGTCAACGTTGCACCATGTTTCATATGCTTAGAAGATCGTTTGGTTGAAAGCCCCATGGTGGTGTTTACTTGAAAATTTGGGGAAAAACCCATATAATGCATTTATCCTAAGTTTTTCCTAACACATGTATTCTACGCTCCCCATTTATTCTCCCTGCACATATCGACGGTCTTGATCGTGGCGCTCAGATCTACGGTGTACAAAGCATTCTGGACCCCCCCCGGTCGTTTTGTTTTTAACCGGGGGGGGTCTGAAATCGCTGATAACATTTGCGCGCATCTGGACGGCCCAGGGTGGAGTGCTTAAATCAATGGTCAAGATTGGATTTTGTACCCCCCCATCTGTTCTGCCTTTAATGGAAGGGGGGGTCTGAAATGAGTAATAAAAGGCGTGCTAAGATCTGCGGCCAGGAAACAGGCGCGTAGATCAATGGCCCTAAATGGATTTCGGACCCCCTGGATGATATTCTTTTAACTGAGGGGGGGGCTCTGGTATGTTAATCTCCCTCTGGTGGGTCCCTTGTATTATGTAGCATAAATATCTTGGTCCTGAAGTCCTGTCACCATATCCTATCTAACAGACCCCCCGTCACTTATGGATGTCACATTCCACTTGTTCCACTTGTTCCTGACTGAGTCACATCCCATAACTGTTGTCAGTCCCCTCCCCCCTTTCGCTCATGGCAAGCCCCTTATTACAACTTTTACCTCCAATCCCTAGCCACCACGTCACCCGTCTGTATCTTTCAGCCACCGTCACTGGCCATATCACCCCCAAATGACCCGTTGTCCATTTATTATTGGATAACCTATCCATTATCCAACTGACATGTCTCCCGCGCCCAACCGACCCCTTTTTTAAATAAAACTATCGTTTTTCCCTACTTTTGTTGTTCACTCATCGCACCAAAGAAACTCATCGCTTGCTCCTCCGTTACATCTCGTCGCCTTCATCCACAGTCGGTCGACCCCACTAACTTTGTGTTTATTGGAGGTACTTTTGCAGAAATGGCGCCAAAGCCTAAACAAGCAGAAGGAGAAGAGAATTTGTTTCTCCCGCCTCCTGTCGACTTGAACAAAATCCAACTGGTCGAAAACGACCTATTAATCATAGATACCAAATGCGACTTTGATTTCTCATACCTCCAGTCATGGCTCAGGGAATTTTTCCTGGACCAGAGTGATGAAATTGGACTCTGGGAGTCCAATTTACCTATTTACCTTTTTCCCCAGATCCACCATTTTCTCGAGTTCGCCCTTAAGTGTTAAGCCCATTATATTCCCAAACAAAGAGTTGTCATCTCCTCGTCCGGAGAAATCATTTTCCTCATCACGCCTGAGTCCATAGACCAGATGATGCAAATTCCCCGTGCCGACTCTGCGTCTCCTTTCAACCTGGAAATCCTTACAGAGTTGTATCAGAAGATGACTTTTCCCCAAAGAGCTCAAATATTCAAGCTTTTCCTTCCCACCTCCGCTCAATTCCCTTCCACAAATCCCCCTTACCTGTCATCCATGTTCTCCACTAAGGGAAACTAGGTCATTTCTTCCCTTTGTGCTTTGCTATGGTATTATTCCGAACAGTGGGTAGATGAGCCCATTCTGGGTTTTCTATCCATTTTCTCCACCGATGAAAATCCCACCACCTAGTTTGATTTCAGCACCTTCTTGGCAGACAATATTCACGAACAATTCATGAATTTTGGCACGGAAGTCATGTTCAGATATTCATCAATATTAGCCTACTTGTTCGTCTTTTTTCAGGCGGATAAGTTTGCATTTTCCATGTAGAAGATGCATGCAGATGGTAAACCTCAGGAAGTCACAGTATGGACCTCTTTGCTAAAGCATAACTCCACAGAGTATAGCTTCAAGGCGTTCATCGATCTGTTCTACCACCCTGTGGTAAGAATGCTAGGTGGCAGGCCCGAGCCTTGAATAAATGATGAAGTTTAGAGGATCCTGCACATCTCAGACAACACAAAGACCGGGGATTGGTACCTGTATCAAAACCATACCGAGATTAGAGTATACGGGTGCGAGTTGGCACCCTATAAGCTGCCCAAGTATGTGTCAGTCAGAATCTTTGCGTTAGAGTATATAAGACAGATCATGAATTCAGATGATATCCATTTTGTTGGCGCAGGCTTCCACTTCTGTAGCCAAATTACAGGTGTCACTAAACAATGCTCAAACGGAACTCAAGCTGGAGAAGATATCATCCTTTGCGAAGGATAGTAGAATCAAAACTTTGGAGAAGTTGGTCCTCAAGATCGGCTATGACCCTTCTAACGTCAAAGCAGCGGAGGAAATGATAAAGAACAAAAATGATAACATTTCCTCCTTGAGGAAACAACTGAATCTCCCACCCACAGAGGACCTATAGGAAAAGAAGATAGCAGAGAAAGAAGGTGAGAAGGATGAGATGCTAAAGCTGCTCATGGAGCAGAATGCACAGCTCAAAGAAATGGAAGATGAAATGGAGAGATTATTAAAAGAGAAGGAGCAGTTGAAGCCAATGGAAGTCATTCCATTGAGTTCCATTCCAATTTCAGTAGCAAGCGTAGTATCAGTGACAGAAGTCTCTTCCACAACTCCATTGACATCCCAAGAGAAGACAACCGACCTGGCTAAATCCATGGAAAAGATGAACCTGCAGGAGACACAGATCAGCAGGCTTAAAAAGGAAGTTGAAAACCTTCAGGAACTCAAAACTTCTTTCCAGACCAGCCTCTCCAAGGAAAATCAGGTAACAGAGCAGCTCAAGCAGGAGCTACAACAGCTCCGAAAGAAAACAGGGGCAGGGAAGACTTTGGCTAAGGTTATAGAGAATGTATGGACAGACATCACTAAGTCCATAAATGAGATATGGCCCATGATCCAAATCATGTTTGAGAAGAATGAGTTGGTCCAGAGGAGAAAATAGGCCATTGAGAAGATCATAGTAGAATTGGGAGATAGGCCAACACAGGAAAATGAGATCATCAAGTTCCTCAATTCTAAGACCAGGGAAGAGCTGGAAGAGCCGAAGATTGAAGACAGAACCGAGACCATCCTTGAGGTCAAAAGAGTTCTGACCAAAAGAGGAATAATGCTTCAGCTGGAAGAAAAGGTTCAGTTCATGGACCAGGGGGTACAAAGGTTCTTCACTAAGATTGAAGCGCTCCATAAGAAAGGTCTTCCTAGTCTGAAAGTGATCAATGATAAATTAATGACACTCCCATATTACAAGAAGAGATTAGCCGAAGTGGCTAAGGATAGTTCAAAGTTTGTTGGCATACAAGGGAGCATCACCAGCAAAGCATTCCCGGATGCCCTTCAGTTGGACATCAGTATCCAACACGAGATTCGATACATATTCCTCACCAAGCCTACATTCGCCAAGTATATAGAAATGGAGGAAGTGTATCGAAGACTGCTCAAAGTCAACGTGCCCAGTCATCTCAGATGGGAAGAGCTCTCTGATATGATTTATTAGCAGATGAGTTGTCCAGATTCAGTCACCTGTCCAGTCACATGAGGTCGTGCAAAGGCTTCTTCAACAATCTACCCAGAAATCAGCGTGAAGTTACACCAAGTCATCAAGCAGTTCCTAGATTTAGGAAATTTGTTAAATTAGTTAGGCTAAAAATAGATTTAGCACGTACTGATAATTTATGACAGGAACATTTGTAATTTGAGTTATAAATACTTCACATTTCAAAGTATTGGGGGTTTTTGATCTTCACACCCTGACGCTATTCAGACTGTAATATTTTTGAAGAGATCTTCCATCAATAAAAAGGAGGCACTTTTACAGGATTCTTGTGTGTATTCACTGGTGATGTTTTTTCTCTAAGTTGAATGTTATTCTTGATTTTTGATCATCTTGTTTTCTAATTATAATCTTTAAGAGTAACGAATGTTGCAGGATTTATCTCGTATACCATGTTTCTGACTAGAAATATTTTAGTGTTTTTCTTCTGGTATTTTCAAGAAAGGAATTCTTAACTACTTCTTTGTTGAAAGTATTTTTCTCATCTTTTCTGCTCATCGTCATTTAAGCTACTAAAAGATCCAGTGAGTATATTATATCTCCCTGTAGAAGTCTTCTTTCGCATTTCTGGTTTGTATCTCATATTTATTAAAACACAGACCCCATAGCCCAATGGATGTGTAGATTGTCTCAACCAATTCAAAAACACTTATACAACAAAAACGACCTATTTCTTTACCTAGCCTAATATCTAAAATTGGAAACATAGCTAAATCATATAGAGAGATCCCTCTCTGAAGTTGGAAGGGCTAGATCCCAGCTTCAAAAGTGGTTGGATAAAGTTACGTTTGTAGATTTCTTCTGTTTTCAACCTCTAGGAAATTTACCAAGTGCTAACAAGAACGATGTATAATTTTCCTGATCCATTATATAATAAAACAAGATATTGTCAACCATGTACGCAGTGTCGAATAGTAGCATAAAATCAAATAAGAACCAGTTTGGTCTCCAATCTACAAGGGGGTCCCACCTACTAGTATTATTTAGCTTTTATAATAATAGGCTTTAGCAACACGTTGCGGGCAAAACTTTGTTGCGAATTTAATCGTCAACAAACTGGAAACTCCACAAGAAAATTTGTTTTCAACAGATTTAGAACTCAGGACTCATGCTTTTACAGACCAAGAACATCAGGTCAAGAAAATATAACCAGAAATATTATGCAATAAGGGGAAGTGAGCAGATTTAATGGAAAGATGACCGAGAATTTGGGAATAACTCATAAAAATGTTAAGTATGAGGGGTTTTACCATTGTATGCATAATCTATTGAACGGAATCTGCTCTTTAACTTTTAAAGAGGAAATTTTTTAGATTTTCTCTTAAAAATCTCAATGGATGAAGAAATCACAAGAAGAAGCAGGAGATAACCAATTCTATATAAGACAACAGTGGAAACATATAACAATTTCAAGGGTCCTTTAGAGAAGACATCATAACAGTTGTGTAAGCTTGATTTTTATTGACTAACAATACTTTCCAGGAGTTTCATTGTGGCATATATGATCCAACATCTTATTCTCTACTAAAACTAAAAAGATGACCAAATACAAAATCCAACAGAATAAAATTGCAGAAAATTACAATAGCAGAAATAAAGTGACAGAAAAGTAAAAGCAGTAGGAAATGCTTAAAACAGAAAACAACTACTGTAAGCAAAAAAAAAAAATGAAAAACTGAAAACAGAGCTAGGCTACTAGAATACAGGAAATTCAGACAGTGTTAGAGCTTTTCAAGTTGGTTCCACGTAATGCTTTAAGTGAGAACCGTTAGTGTTATAGGAAAACAATTTCTCCTGCAAATATTTAACAATTTCTCCTGCAAATCTTTTAGAATGTAAGAATTTGTACCTAAGACAAAAAAGATCTTGAAAGGACCTAGCCATAATTTCTGAAATTTTGAATGTCTTCCCCTATCAGCATGAGCTGAATCCCATAGTAGAACTTTTTCGTTGACCTTAAACTTGATAGTTTTGACACTCTTGTTGAAATATTTATTAACAGTTTGTTGTCTCCTTTTAATATTATCCAAAGAAAAAATCCTTTGTTCTTCCAAAGCTATTAGTGCATTTAGCCTTTTTGGAACATCTAAAGAATTTAATTCTTCAATCTGTAGCATCAACCGTAAGGAAGAAAGTTCTAGCTCAGTTTGAAAAAGGGCTTCTTGACCATAAACCAGCTGAAAAGGAGTACAACCAGTGCTTACTTTGGTGGTAGTTTGATATTCCCAAAGGGCATAAGTGAGGAGAGTGTGCCACTGACGAAGCCTATCTTCGATGAGAATTTTGACGATTCTTACCAGATTTTTTTTTGTAGACTCAGCCTACCGGTTTCCTTGGGGATAATAAGCTAATGGGGTGAAATTTTTAACCCCCAACTTGACTAAAAACTGATTCAACTTAGTAGAAATGAAAGCGGGACCATTGTCTCTAATAATTTTCAATGGAAGACCAAATATGGAAAAAGTATTATTTTCAAGGGAAGAAATTACCTGATCACCTGTGGAATGTGTTATCACATATTATTGTGGGTGTGAGTTTTTCCTTTGGATTTGGCCTCAAGGTGAAAAAATGCAAAGAAAGGGGCCAAAAACCCACTAGATGGCGCTTATCCTAAGTCCGTCGAGGTCGATGTGACTATTTGGCACGTTGTGCTAAGAGGTGCGTAGATCTAGGCGGTTGATATTTGTACGCTCCAAAACAATGTTCAATGGCCATATCAGGGCCTCAACATGCACGGTTGTTAAAAAAGGTAGAGTAGTCCAAGGAAAATAGTCGTGGTTTTTTAAGGTGCTACGTGTCGGCCAAAGACACACATCGGGCCCAAACGAGGGGAAGTTCAAACCACTTTTCGTGGCCCCCGGTCCTATCCCATGTCGACATGTGGCCCCTTTGTCCCTCCGGCAGCTATCCCCCACTCCATCTCTCTCCTCTATCCATCACATCTCCCGCTCCCCTATAGCTTTCTCTTCCTCACACCTATCTTCCATTCATCGTTCTGCCTGTCTCATCTCCCCTCTCATCTCTCGCCACCTGTGTCATATCGTTCTACATCACCTCTATCCTCTTACACCTCACCTCCCACTGTGTCAACCACATAGCTTCTTCCCAGCCTCCATGTTTTCTCTGCATGGTCATCGCATAACCCAACAACCTACCCATCATGCCATCACCCCGCTAGACCCTCGTCCATGTCCGTTTCCTAGCCATCACTGTAGGCATCCAACTCATCTCCGGGTGGCAGGATGCAGAGGCCTCCAAGTCTCTTGGGTGCAGTTTTGACTTAGGCCTTCTCTGATCCTGATGAATTAGTTATTGGGGAAGGCGGTGGTGGTTGAACATCATTTCTACCATGAATGGAAAGCCCAGAAAAGGATTTTCATCCAGTCAACTCATCTGCAGGTCCATTCTGAAGTGATCTTGTGTCTAGAAGAGCTTGCGTCTGACAGAAGATTGCATGTGCAGTCTGTCAGGAAGAATGCAGATGTAATGCCTTCAATGCATTAACTCAAGCATGTATTTGCTGCAGAAATGAAATTTTGAGTATAAGTATGGAGTTATGTCATTTTTGTAAGGGTCTTTGGTTGAGCAGAGCTCCCATTTTATAATATGTTTTAACACCAGAGCTATGCCTAGTTATGTATTTTGATTTGACACTTTCAGATTAATAGAAGTCATATTCCTCTTTCCATCTCTTTGTAAACACTTAGAATTGGAGGATCCAGTCAAGGGTCGTAATGTTGTAGGATGATGTAGGTTTGTCTTTTTCCCTCTTGCACTGAATGGCTCAGAATTNAATATTTGGATGTCTTTGCCTGGGGTTATGAGGATTTGAAAGCTTACGATACCAGCATCATACAACACAGGATCCCAATCAAGGATGACCAAAAACCATTCAGACAGAAACTTAGGAGGATAATCCCAAGTTGTTCCCTCTGATAAAGAAGGAAATCAAAAAAATGTACGATGCCAAGATCATAGTCCCGTTGCATTTTTCCAAATGGGTCTCTAATTTAGTTCCTACACTTAAGAAATCGGGGGAGATTAGACTTTTTATAGATTTTCGAAATATGAATAAGGTCTCCTTGAAGGATAATTACCCCTTGCCAAAAATGGACCACATCCTGCAAAGGGTGGTCGGGTCCAGTCGAATCTCTTTGCTGGATGGTTTCTCGGGTTACAATCAGGTCCTAGTTCACCCGGATGACCAAGACAAAACCGCTTTCACCACCCCATGGGGCACTTTCATGTATGTGAAAATGCCTTTCGGTTTGATGAACGCAGGAGCCACTTTCCAGAGGGTGATGGATATTTCTTTCGTGGAAGAATCGGGTAAGTTTATTGTCATCTATTTAGATGATGTGACTGTGTTTTCCCGATCTGATGACGAACACCTGTGACACCTCAGACGAGTCTTCGAGAAATGTAGAAGGTTTGGGATTTATTTAAATCCTAAGAAGATCCTTTTTGGGTTAGAAGAAGGCAAACTGCTAGGACACATCATCTCCAAAGATGGAATCAAAATAGACCCCAGCAGAATCGAGGCCATACAAAAATTAGAACACCCAAGAAACCTCAAAGAACTACAATATTTTATCGGGAGAATAAACTTTCTACGAAGATTCATTCCCAATCTGGCAAAACTCCTCAGAAACATCACAAATATGCTTAAAAGGGACGTAAAAATAAAATGGGACTCCAAGTCCAGACAGTCTTTCGAACAAGTCAAACGAGCACTCACAGAAGCCCCTATTTTGATCAGTTCGTATTTTACTAAGGATTTCTATCTTTTTTTTTCTGCTTCCGAACATACTATAGCAGCAGTGTTACTGCAAAAGAACAGTGAAGGGTATGAACAACCCATAGATTTCTTTAGAAAAGCGTTAAGGGATGTTGCTCTGAATTAGAAGATAATGGAGAAACAAGATTTCGCCTTGGTGAAAGCTATAAAAGATTTTAGGGTCTACATTCTTCATTCCCACACCATAGCTTATGTTCTGAATGCGGTAGTAAAGCACATCTTGACACAGGACAATACGGATGGAAGAAGGGGGAAATGGATTGCTGTCATTTTAGAATATGATATAGAGATTAAGCCCATGAAATTAATCAAAGGTCAAGGCCTTGCTAAATTAATGGCTGAATCTAACTTCCATGCTCTTGACATTAATTTTTTAGCTGCAGCAGATGAACAGGGCGAGATGGCGACTCCAAGCATGAGAGAGGTATTTCTCAACTCTCCATGGTACGCAGACCTTATATTCGTTTTGAAAAATCTACAAGCTCCCCTTGGTTTGTCTAAGACTAAAGCTAGATTTTTAAAGTTGAAAGCCTTAAAATTTTGTATTCTAGAAGGCAATTTGTATTGGAAAGATCCTGGAGGCATTCTGTTAAATTGTTTATTGAAAGATGAAGCTGATAAAGTGTTACAAGAATTTCATGCAGGAGAATGTGGGGGGCATCTAAACTGGAAGGTCACATCCAACAAAATACTCAGAGGAGGATTCTATTGGCCCACCCTGTTCACTGATGTACATCATAAAGTGGTTGCATGTCATCAATGTCAGCTATTCGAAGGAAAAAGGAAACTCCTTCCTCTACCTCTGAAACCGATTTCAGTTGAGGCCCCTTTCCAGCAAAGGGGACTTGATTTCATTGGAGAAATACACCCCCCGTCTTCAGGCCAGCACAGGTGGATTCTCACTGTCACCGATTATTTTACCAAATGGATCGAAGAAGTACCAAGCAGGAAAGCCACTGACTCTGTTATTATCAAATTCCTTGAGAATAATATGTTGTCTCACTTTGGGTGCCCTAGAAAGATTATAACTGATAATGCAGTTGCCTTTCGGTCAAAGAAACTCATAGATTTCTGCAACCAGTACCAGATTGGTTTGGGGCATTCCACAGCCTACTACCCTCAGGGGAATGGGATGGCAGAATCTTCAAACAAAACCTTGGTAAATATCATCAAGAAAACATTGCAGGAAAACAAGAAATCATGGCACAACAAGTTGGTGTTCGCTTTGTGGGTTGACAGATTGACCACCAAAAGGTCGATTGGTATGTCACCATACCAGCTGGTCTATGGTACAGAGTCAGTTTTCCCCACTTCTTTAGGAGTCCCTGTCATGAAGTTGCTTCAAGAGGTACAAGTTGAGCCAAATGACTCACAGAGAAGGATCAACCAGATCATCCATCTGGAGCAGTCTAGGAAGGACGTTTTCAAAAAGACTCGGGTAATCCAAGAAAACATCAAGAAGATCTTTGAAAAACGAACCAAGGAGGATGATTTTGAGCTAGGAGATTTGGTGCTGAGATGGGACTCCAGAAATGAAGACAAGGGAAAGCATGGAAAATTTGATAGTCTATGGACAGGACCATACATGATCCAGGCTTTCAGGGGAAACAATGATTTCTTTCTAAACAACGTTGATGGGATAGATCTGCCAGGAGGACCTGTGAATGGCAGAATGCTGAAACATTATGTGCTACCTCAGTAGAAGATTCGAGTTTTCACTCTCCATTGTACATACCATTTTAATTTTCATTTTTCACTTGCATTTTCTGAGTGAAGAACATTAGTCAGTTGGTTGAAGCTCGAAGAGAAGGCCCTAAGTTGCTGACCACTATTTTTCAATTTTTGAGAATAAAACCAACGACGGCTACTAGGTAGAAATTTTCAGAATGACAGGAACCAAGATTCTTGGCACTTCACAGGGCAAGTACCATCCCCAGATGGAGCCGTTGTTATCACCCTATAAATTATAGGATCAACTGGTGACTGGGATATTATCTGTCTCTAGTGCTTTTGTTGACAAATGATTTTTCATTCTACAAATAATTTGAAAAAAGAAAAAGAAAAGAAAAAGAAAAAAGAAAGAAAGAAAAGAGGGCATAAAAGAATTGCAATAAAACCCCCTTGCAATAATAGTAACTTGGTCCATACCTTTCAAGCATGGCCAAGTTCTTTTTAAATTTGATGTTGATAGGGTAGTGAATGAATTTGGCTAAACAGTTTAATCTTAGCCAAAGTGTCTAGGTTAGATTAGTGAATAAATCTGGCCAGACTGTCTAATCTTGGTCATATAGCCCCAGGGTAGAGTAATTTCTTAACCCAACTGTTTAATCTAGGTTAATTGTCATAGGAAGATAGGTTAGTTTGTAGGCTAGTTGCTTTGTTGTTCCATTCCAATAAAACCAGCTTGATGTCAACGTTGCACCATGTTTCATATGCTTAGAAGATCGTTTGGTCGAAAGCCCCATGGTGGTGTTTACTTGAAAATTTGGGAAAAAACCCATACAATGCATTTATCCTAAGTTTTTCC
Source organism: Picea glauca (assembly GCA_000966675.3). Classification (NCBI taxonomy): domain Eukaryota; kingdom Viridiplantae; phylum Streptophyta; class Pinopsida; order Pinales; family Pinaceae; genus Picea; species Picea glauca. The sequence continues at coordinate 729,627 of JZKD02S0961133.1, forward strand.
TAACACATGTATTCTCCGCTCCCCATTTATTCTCCCTGCACATATCGACGGTCTTGATCGTGGCGCTCAGATATACGGTGTACAAAGCATTCTGGACCCCCCCCGGTCATTTTGTTTTTAACCGGGGGGGGTCCAAAATCGCTGATAACATTTGCGCGCATATGGACGGCCCAGGGTGGAGCGCTTAAATAAATGGTCAAGATTGGATTCCGGACCCCCCCATCTGTTCTGCCTTTAATGGATGGGGGGGGGTCCGAAATGAGTAATAAAAGGCGTGCTAGGATCTGCGGCTAGGAAACAGGCGCGTAGATCAATGGCCCTAAATGGATTTCGAACCCCCTGGATGATCTGCTTTTAACTGAGGGGGGGGCTCTGGTATGGTAATCTCCCTCTGGCGAGTCCCTTGTATTATGTGGCATAAATATCTTGGTCCGGAAGTCCTGTCACCATATCCTATCTAACAGACCCCCCGTCACTTATGGATGTCACCTTCCACTTGTTCCACTTGTTCCACTTGTTCCTGACTGAGTCACATCCCATAATTGTTGTCAGTCCCCTCCCCCCTTTCGCTCATGGCAAGCCCCTTATTACAACTTTTACCTCCAATCCCTAGCCACCACGTCACCCGTCTGTATCTTTCAGCCACCATCACTGGCCATCTCACCCCCAAATGACCCGTTGTCCATTTATTACTGGATAACCTATCCATTATCCATCTGACATGTCTCCCGCGCCCAACCGACCCCTTTTTTAAATAAAACTATCATTTTTCCCTACTTTTGTTGTTCACTCATCGAACCAAAGAAACTCATCGCTTTCTCCTTCGTTACATCTCGTCGCCTTCATCCACAGTCAGTCAACCCCACTAACTTTGTGATTATTGGAGGTACTTTTGCAGAAATGGCGCCAAAGCCCAAACAAGGAGAAGGAGAAGAGAATTTGTTTCTCCCGCCTCCTGTCGACCTGAACAAAATCCCACTGGTCAAAAAGGACCGATTAATCATAGATACCAAATGCGACTTTGATTTCTCATACCTGCAGTCATGGCTCAGGGAAGTTTTCCTGGACCAGAGTGATGAAATTGGACTCTGGGAGTCCAATTTACCTCTTTACCTTTTTCCCCAAATCCACCATTTTCTTGAGTTCACCCTTAAGTGTTAAGCCCATTATATTCCCAAACAAAGAGTTGTCATCTCCTCATCCGGAGAAATCATTTTCCTCATCACGCCCGAGTCCATAGACCAGATGATGCAAATTCCCCGTGCCGACTCTGCATCTCCTTTCAACCTGGAAATCCTTACAGAGTTGTATCAGAAGATGACTTTTCCCCAAAGAGCTCAAATATTCAAGATTTTCCTTCCCAGCTCCGCTCAATTCCCTTCCACAAATCCCCCTTACCCGTCGTCCATGTTCTCCACTAAGGGAAACCAGGTCATTTCTTCCCTTTGTGCTTTTCTATGGTATTATTCCGAACAGTGGGTAGATGAGCCCATTCTGGGTTTTCTATCCATTTTCTCCACCGATGAAAATCCCACCACCTAGTTTGATTTCAACACCTTCTTGGTAGACAATATTCACGAACAATTCATGAATTTTGGCATGGAAGTCATGTTCAGATATTCATCAATATTAGCCTACTTGTTCGTCTTTTTTCAGGCGGATAAGTTTTCATTTTCCATGTAGAAAATGGATGCAGATGGTAAACCTCAGGAAGTCACAGTATGGACCTCTTTGCTAAAGCATAACTCCACAGAGTATAGCTTCAAGGCATTCATCGATCTTTTCTACCACCCTGTGGTAAGAATGCTAGGTGGTAGGCCCGAGCCTTGAATAAATGATGAAGTTTAGAGGATCCTGCACATCTCAGACAACACAAAGACCGGGGATTGGTACCTGTATCAAAACCATACCGAGATCAGAGTATACGGGTGCGAGTTGGCACCCTATAAGTTGCCCAAGTATGTGTCAGTCAGAATCTTTGCGTTAGAGTATATAAGACAGATCATGAATTCAGATGATATCCATTTTGTTGGCGCAGGCTTCCACTTCTGTAGCCAAATTACAGGTGTCACTAAACAATGCTCAAACGGAACTCAAGCTGGAGAAGATATCATCCTTTGCGAAGGATAGTAGAATCAAAACTTTGGAGAAGTTGGTCCTCAAGATCGGCTATGACCCTTCTAACGTCAAAGCAGCGGAGGAAATGATAAAGAACAAAAATGATAACATTTCCTCCTTGAGGAAACAACTGAATCTCCCACCCACAGAGGACCTATAGGAAAAGAAGATAGCAGAGAAAGAAGGTGAGAAGGATGAGATGCTAAAGCTGCTCATGGAGCAGAATGCACAGCTCAAAGAAATGGAAGATGAAATGGAGAGATTATTAAAAGAGAAGGAGCAGTTGAAGCCAATGGAAGTCATTCCATTGAGTTCCATTCCAATTTCAGTAGCAAGCGTAGTATCAGTGACAGAAGTCTCTTCCACAACTCCATTGACATCCCAAGAGAAGACAACCGACCTGGCTAAATCCATGGAAAAGATGAACCTGCAGGAGACACAGATCAGCAGGCTTAAAAAGGAAGTTGAAAACCTTCAGGAACTCAAAACTTCTTTCCAGACCAGCCTCTCCAAGGAAAATCAGGTAACAGAGCAGCTCAAGCAGGAGCTACAACAGCTCCGAAAGAAAACAGGGGCAGGGAAGACTTTGGCTAAGGTTATAGAGAATGTATGGACAGACATCACTAAGTCCATAAATGAGATATGGCCCATGATCCAAATCATGTTTGAGAAGAATGAGTTGGTCCAGAGGAGAAAATAGGCCATTGAGAAGATCATAGTAGAATTGGGAGATAGGCCAACACAGGAAAATGAGATCATCAAGTTCCTCAATTCTAAGACCAGGGAAGAGCTGGAAGAGCCGAAGATTGAAGACAGAACCGAGACCATCCTTGAGGTCAAAAGAGTTCTGACCAAAAGAGGAATAATGCTTCAGCTGGAAGAAAAGGTTCAGTTCATGGACCAGGGGGTACAAAGGTTCTTCACTAAGATTGAAGCGCTCCATAAGAAAGGTCTTCCTAGTCTGAAAGTGATCAATGATAAATTAATGACACTCCCATATTACAAGAAGAGATTAGCCGAAGTGGCTAAGGATAGTTCAAAGTTTGTTGGCATACAAGGGAGCATCACCAGCAAAGCATTCCCGGATGCCCTTCAGTTGGACATCAGTATCCAACACGAGATTCGATACATATTCCTCACCAAGCCTACATTCGCCAAGTATATAGAAATGGAGGAAGTGTATCGAAGACTGCTCAAAGTCAACGTGCCCAGTCATCTCAGATGGGAAGAGCTCTCTGATATGATTTATTAGCAGATGAGTTGTCCAGATTCAGTCACCTGTCCAGTCACATGAGGTCGTGCAAAGGCTTCTTCAACAATCTACCCAGAAATCAGCGTGAAGTTACACCAAGTCATCAAGCAGTTCCTAGATTTAGGAAATTTGTTAAATTAGTTAGGCTAAAAATAGATTTAGCACGTACTGATAATTTATGACAGGAACATTTGTAATTTGAGTTATAAATACTTCACATTTCAAAGTATTGGGGGTTTTTGATCTTCACACCCTGACGCTATTCAGACTGTAATATTTTTGAAGAGATCTTCCATCAATAAAAAGGAGGCACTTTTACAGGATTCTTGTGTGTATTCACTGGTGATGTTTTTTCTCTAAGTTGAATGTTATTCTTGATTTTTGATCATCTTGTTTTCTAATTATAATCTTTAAGAGTAACGAATGTTGCAGGATTTATCTCGTATACCATGTTTCTGACTAGAAATATTTTAGTGTTTTTCTTCTGGTATTTTCAAGAAAGGAATTCTTAACTACTTCTTTGTTGAAAGTATTTTTCTCATCTTTTCTGCTCATCGTCATTTAAGCTACTAAAAGATCCAGTGAGTATATTATATCTCCCTGTAGAAGTCTTCTTTCGCATTTCTGGTTTGTATCTCATATTTATTAAAACACAGACCCCATAGCCCAATGGATGTGTAGATTGTCTCAACCAATTCAAAAACACTTATACAACAAAAACGACCTATTTCTTTACCTAGCCTAATATCTAAAATTGGAAACATAGCTAAATCATATAGAGAGATCCCTCTCTGAAGTTGGAAGGGCTATATCCCAGCTACAAAAGTGGTTGGATAAAGTTACGTTTGTAGATTTCTTCTGTTTTCAACCTCTAGGAAATTTACCAAGTGCTAACAAGAACGATGTATAATTTTCCTGATCCATTATCCAATAAAAAAAGATATTGTCAACCATGCACGCAGTGTCGAATAGTAGCATAAAATCAAATAAGAACCAGTTTGGTATCCAATCTACAAGGGGGTCCCACCTACTAGTATTATTTAGCTTTTATAATAATAGGCTTTAGCAACACGTTGCGGGCAAAACTTTGTTGCGAATTTAATCGTCAACAAACTGGAAACTCCACAAGAAAATTTGTTTTCAACAGATTTAGAACTCAGGACTCATGCTTTTACAGACCAAGAACATCAGGTCAAGAAAATATAACCAGAAATATTATGCAATAAGGGGAAGTGAGCAGATTTAATGGAAAGATGACCGAGAATTTGGGAATAACTCATAAAAATGTTAAGTATGAGGGGTTTTACCATTGTATGCATAATCTATTGAACGGAATATGCTCTTTAACTTTTAAAGAGGAAAATTTTTAGATTTGCTCTTAAAAATCTCAATGGATGAAGAAATCGCAAGAAGAACCAGGAGATAACCAATTCTATATAAGACAGCAGTGGAAACATATAACAATTTCAAGGGTCCTTTAGAGAAGACATCATAACAGTTGTGTAAGCTTGATTTTTATTGACTAACAATACTTTCCAAGAGTTTCATTGTGGCATATATGATCCAACATCTTATTCTCTACTAAAACTAAAAAGATGACCTAATACAAAATCCAACAGAATAAAATTGCAGAAAATTACAATAGTAGAAATAAAGTGACAGAAAAGTAAAAGCAGTAGGAAATGCTTAAAACAGAAAACAACTATTGTAAGCAAAAAAAAAAAATGAAAAACTGAAAACAGAGCTAGGCTACTAAAATACGGGAAATTCAGACAGTGTTAGAGATTTTCAAGTTGGTTCCACGTAATGCTTTAAGTGAGAACCGTTAGTGTTATAGGAAAACAATTTCTCCTGCAAATCTTTTAGAATGTAAGAATTTGTACCTAAGACAAAAGAGATCTTGAAAGGACCTAGCCATAATTTTTGAAATTTTGAATGTCTTCCCCTATCAGCATGAGTTGAATCCCATAGTAGAACTTTTTCGTTGACCTTAAACTTGATAGTTTTGACACTCTTGTTGAAATATTTATTAACAGTTTGTTGTCTCCTTTTAATATTATCCAAAGAAAACATCCTTTGTTCTTCCAAAGCTATTAGTGCATTTAGCCTTTGTGGAACATCTAAAGAATTTAATTCTTCAATCTGTAGCATCAACCGTAAGGAAGAAAGTTCTAGCTCAGTTTGAAAAAGGGCTTCTTGACCATAAACCAACTGAAAAGGAGTACAACCAGTGCTTACTTTGGTGGTAGTTTGATATTCCCAAAGGGCATAAGTGAGGAGAGTGTGCCACAGACAAAGCCTATCTTCGATGAGAATTTTGACGATTCTTACCAGATTTTTTTTTGTAGACTCAGCCTACCGGTTTCCTTGGGGATAATAAGCTAATGGGGTGAAATTTTTAACCCCCAACTTGACTAAAAACTGATTCAACTTAGTAGAAATGAAAGCGGGACCATTGTCTCTAATAATTTTCAATGGAAGACCAAATATGGAAAAAGTATTATTTTCAAGGGAAGAAATTACCTGATCACCTGTGGAATGTGTTATCACATATTATTGTGGGTGTGAGTTTTTCCTTTGGATTTGGCCTCAAGGTGAAAAAATGCAAAGAAAGGGGCCAAAAACCCACTAGATGGCGCTTATCCTAAGTCCGTCGAGGTCGATGTGACTATTTGGCACGTTGTGCTAAGAGGTGCGTAGATCTAGGCGGTTGATATTTGTACGCTCCAAAACAATGTTCAATGGCCATATCAGGGCCTCAACATGCACGGTTGTTAAAAAAGGTAGAGTAGTCCAAGGAAAATAGTCGTGGTTTTTTAAGGTGCTACGTGTCGGCCAAAGACACACATCGGGCCCAAACGAGGGGAAGTTCAAACCACTTTTCGTGGCCCCCGGTCCTATCCCATGTCGACATGTGGCCCCTTTGTCCCTCCGGCAGCTATCCCCCACTCCATCTCTCTCCTCTATCCATCACATCTCCCGCTCCCCTATAGCTTTCTCTTCCTCACACCTATCTTCCATTCATCGTTCTGCCTGTCTCATCTCCCCTCTCATCTCTCGCCACCTGTGTCATATCGTTCTACATCACCTCTATCCTCTTACACCTCACCTCCCACTGTGTCAACCACATAGCTTCTTCCCAGCCTCCATGTTTTCTCTGCATGGTCATCGCATAACCCAACAACCTACCCATCATGCCATCACCCCGCTAGACCCTCGTCCATGTCCGTTTCCTAGCCATCACTGTAGGCATCCAACTCATCTCCGGGTGGCAGGATGCAGAGGCCTCCAAGTCTCTTGGGTGCAGTTTTGACTTAGGCCTTCTCTGATCCTGATGAATTAGTTATTGGGGAAGGCGGTGGTGGTTGAACATCATTTCTACCATGAATGGAAAGCCCAGAAAAGGATTTTCATCCAGTCAACTCATCTGCAGGTCCATTCTGAAGTGATCTTGTGTCTAGAAGAGCTTGCGTCTGACAGAAGATTGCATGTGCAGTCTGTCAGGAAGAATGCAGATGTAATGCCTTCAATGCATTAACTCAAGCATGTATTTGCTGCAGAAATGAAATTTTGAGTATAAGTATGGAGTTATGTCATTTTTGTAAGGGTCTTTGGTTGAGCAGAGCTCCCATTTTATAATATGTTTTAACACCAGAGCTATGCCTAGTTATGTATTTTGATTTGACACTTTCAGATTAATAGAAGTCATATTCCTCTTTCCATCTCTTTGTAAACACTTAGAATTGGAGGATCCAGTCAAGGGTCGTAATGTTGTAGGATGATGTAGGTTTGTCTTTTTCCCTCTTGCACTGAATGGCTCAGAATT
>JZKD02S0961133.1:803377-833673 GCA_000966675.3 Picea glauca
TAATATTGACCTTTATTACATCCGAATACATTGATCTACCTATGTGTGGGTTATAACCTTAACATATTCTAAAAGGATTACTCAAGCGCTCTACCCACAACCCTAATGTTAGAGCCACCCAGAACTACTCTATTGTTGAAGACCTAGGCCAAACCACTTGTGCGATGTCAACTTTGGAGGTACTCCAGACGTGTCCCTCACAGAGAAATGCCTTACTCTCTTCTTTAGGAGCTCTTGAACCTAGTGGCTCAAAATTTATCAAGTTTGATGTCATGGATATGAAGCCTCACTTACCTTACCATGTGGCCTTCCAAATCCATGTGGAGTATTCCAAGTATACCATCAAATGCATGATTATTGATGAAGGTGATGCCACTTGCATGGTGTCCCTAGTCTGTTGGAAATCTCTCGGTTTTCTGACTCTTTCCAAGCCATCGAACATGTTGACTGCTTTCAATGGTCATTCCTTTCACCCTCATGGTATTCTCCCTACCTTTCTGTTCCAGTTAGGTGGGAAGATGGTTGAGGTGGAAGTAGAGTTAGTTGATGTGCCTCTTGATTATAACCTATTACTAGGACACAATTGGACCTATGCTACAGTCATCGTCATATCGTCCATCTTTTGTATGCTTTGTTTTCTTCATCAAGGGAATATCGTGACGATCGATCAGTTATCCTTTGCGTACTCTAGTCCTAATGCATCTATTGGATCGTCGATCCCTGTGATCAACAATTCTCAGCCGGTAACTGAAAATATTGGTGTTGGTATGTATTCTTCCCTCATGGGTACTGTTGACTTCTTGGCACCAATTCACCACATTTATGCCATGTCTAGTAAGCCCGGTTTGACAGGGAGGTCAATTCCTTTCCGCACTTCTTATTTTAGTGATCTGTGGACCCTACCTTCCCTGACTGTGTCTGGTGAAGGTCAGTTGCATGTTGGCATGGCCATGCCACTATCGGCCACAGAGATTGTGTATCGAGTTGTTCTTTACTCTTTCGTTGATATCGATCCTACTACCTCAGTGAAGGACGAGGAGGATCCCGTTCTTAGGCCTGTATGGGCCACTTCATTGTCTGTTTCACATGATTTCCTAGATGAATGTTTTCCTTTGGATGAAGCCATCCCCGAAGCCATGAATGGTTCTGATAGACCTTGGGATGATATGCATCATCGATCTTATTTTCTCCCAGAGCTTGAAAGGATCGAACAACATGACTTTCGGTCTACCTTGAGTGAGATAGTCGGTCACCCCGTGGTTCCACTTGATACGTATGGAATTTATGCCTAAGGAAACATGGCGATCATTTCCCCTACCTTCACGATCGATATCTCTCGTACCCCTGGAAAGGTTGAAAATGTAAATATAGGTGCGGATTGTTCGCCAGAAGAAATTTTGATCTACACCGAACTCTTCAAAGAATTTCGAGATGTATTTCCTTGGTCATATGAAGAGATGCCATGGATTGACCCTTGTATTGTCGAACATGAGATTAGAACTTATCCGGATGCTAAACCGGTTCGAAAATGTCTTACAGCTGTGAATCCTAGGAAGGCCCATGCTATTAAGGCAGAGGTGGAGAATTTACTTAACATTGGCTTCATCTCCCTAGTTCCCTTGACTGAATGAGTATCCAACCCCATTCTTTTAAATAAAAAGAAAGGAACTATCTGAGTATGTATGGACTTTCGCAACCTGAACAAGACTTGTCCTAAATATAACTTCCCCACACCTTTCATCGATTAGATTCTCGACGAATGTGCGAAAAGTGAGATATTTTATTTTATGGATGGATTTTTAGGGTATAACCAAATCTAGATCAAACCTAAGGACCAACACAAGACGGCATTTATTTGTCCTTGGGGTACTTTTGCGTACAGAAAAATGACTTTATGCCTTAAAAACATCAGAGAAACCTTCCAACGTGCCATGAATTTCACTTTTCAAGATTTAAAACACATAGAAAAGCTTACCTTGATGATATTGTTGCTCACTCTTGTAAGAGAGTGGATCATTTCATCCACCATCAGCTTGTTTTCGAAAGATGTTGTTACTATAGAATCTGTTTGAACCCTCACAAGTGCATATTTTGCGTTAATTATGGTCATCTTTTAGGGTTTCTAGTTTTTGAGACTGAGATCATGGTAGATCCTCTAAAGGTTGAGGAAATACTTCAATTTCCTCCCCCACACATGATTAGACAACTTCAGGGTTTACAGAGGAAAAATAACTTTCTATGTCCGTTTATAGTGAATTATGCCAATATCACTAAGGGTTTCATGTGTCTCTTTAAGAAAGACACCCCATTTATCTAGGATGAGTGAGCCTAGGAGTCTTTCGATACTTTGAAGAAATCCTTGGTGGCAGCCCCTCTGTTGAAGTCTCCTGATTACAATAGAGATTACTTGCTTTATATCACCGTGTCTGGGGAGACGATTGGTATGGTTCTAGTTTAGGAGGATGATGAGCTCCATGAGCACGTCATCTACTATCTTAGTTGAAACTTAGTCGGTCCTGAGCTTAATTACTCTCAGGTCGAAAAGCTAGCTTTGGTTGTCGTTCACGCAGTCTAACGTCGACATCACTATATTTACTTTGCAAGACTATGGTGATTGCTGATGTCAATCCATTTCAATATGTCCTTACCAAGCGTATCATAGGGGGAAAATATAATAAATGGATTGTCATATTACAAGAGTTTTATCTTGACTTCACTTCGGCAAAGTCTAAGAAATCACTAGTCTTTGCAGAGATAATATATGATTTTCCATGATTAGATGAGGATGTTATTCATGTTGATTCATTTTCATATGAACACATTTTCCTTGTCTCGTCGTCTGACCCCTGGTATGGAGACATTGTGCTATATCTTCGAACCTGTAAGTTCGCTCAGCATCTCTCGCGATAGGACCAATGACTTATTAGATACCGAGAAAATAAGTATACTTTCATCGGCGACACTTTGTATCGTCGAGGAATAGATGATATCTTACATCATTGTTTAATCCACAAAGAGGCCGAGTCACTTTTAAATGAATACCACAAAGGGGCTTGTGGTGGTCACCTATCCAGGCTTGCGATAGCCCAAAAAATCATGTGAGCCAGTTATTTTTGGCCTTATACTTCAAAGATTGTATTGAAGTGGTTAAGAAGTGTCACCCCTGCCAGGTGTTCACTCGAAAAATGTGCTCACATCTAGCCCCTCTTCACCCAGTCATTACCATTGGTCCCTTCACCAAGTGGGGGGTGGACTTCATCGATTGCAACCCAACTTCGACTGGGGGGCATAAACACATTATCATGGTCGTCGACTACTTTACTAAGTGGTTCAAGGCCATGCATACTATAAAATATGATGGAAAGACTGCATCCTTCTTTGTATTCAACCAAATTATCACCCGGTTCGGTATCCCGAGTGAGATTGTCATTGATCATGGAAGTCACTTTCAGAATGAAATGATGGAAGAACTAGCATCTAAGCTGGGTTTAGACATGGTCATTCTTCTCCTTATTACCCCTAGGAAAATGGGCAAGTAGAGGCTGTCAACAAGTCTCTCAATACCATCTTGCAAAAGACTGTCAGTCGGAGTAAATCTGATTGGCACATCATGCTATATTCCGCACTTTGGGTATATCAAACCTCGGTTAAGACTGCCACCGTATTTTCCCCTTTCCAGTTAGTACATGGTGTGGAGTTGATTTTACCTATTGAATGTAAAATCCCTTCTCTTAAGTTGGCAGTTGAGATCCTACCTGACACTTCAGATCTAGAGTGACACCTTATACACCTAGAGAGTCTTGATGAGGAGTGTCGAGAAGCCTTTACGGCTATTGAGGTGAATAAGAAATGTGTCAAGGTCCAATACGATAAGTCTATCTATCCTCGATTGTATGTTGAGGGTGACTTGGTCCTTTTGTATGATCAAGCAAAAGAACCACTAGGGGTAGAAAAGTTTAAACCCATGTGGCATGGACCTTATATCGTGACACGTGTTCTAGAAAAAGGAGCCTACGAATTAGAATATTGTGAAGGAAATAAGTTGGTTGAGCCCAAAAATGGGCTCTACTTGAAAAGATATTACTCTTGAGCCCAAAGATTGGGTGGAAATATTTGTATACTAATGTAATTTAGTGTATATACATATATTTTCCATTTCGTTACATATTTGTCTTGCTTATCGATTTTTCCCTTTATTGTCAGATGTCAACGGAGTCTTCAATCTACCTAGGATTCACAAATGGAGCCAGTCATCATACACGGAACTTGGATTCTGCCGCTTGGGTGGTTTAATCACCCGAGGGTCTACTGGTGTCTTTAGGCAGTGTACACCTAGGGTCATCCACGAATAATGTGGCTAAATATAGCATCGTCATAGAGCTTTTGCGCGATTCCATCTCACATGGTATTCACTCTTTAGAAGTTCGCTTGGATTCCCAGTTAGTAGTATGCCAGTTGAACAACAGTTACTGCATGCGTGATCCTACTTTACTCCGACGATTCCTACCGGTACATATTTTGGAATGAAAAATTTATTTTATTACATATTACCACATTCCTAGGCGTTCTAATCATGTATCTAATGCCTATGCTAATTATGTTTTATATTGGCATTTGTCACAATAATAAAGCAAATAAAACCATCACATCAATGTACACATTGTAAAATATAAGTAAAGTTGAATATCACCTTTTATGTATTTCAAAAAATATTGTGTTTATAGTACAAAATGGGGCTAACACCCTCATATACATATACAGTCAGTATCATAATACCCCACAATGTCTACGCTTGTGGCACTGAATGTGTGTCATGGTAGAAAACCATGACATTTGCGAGATTNTTTAAAACACATAGAAAATCTTACCTTGATGATATTGTTGCTCACTCTTGTAAGAGAGTGGATCATGTCATCCACCATCAGCTTGTTTTCGAAAGATGTTGTTACTATAGAATCTGTTTGAACCCTCACAAGTGCATATTTTGCATTAATTATGGTCATCTTTTAGGGTTTCTAGTTTTTGAGATTGAGATCATGGTAGATCCTCTAAAGGTTGAGGCAATACTTCAATTTCCTCCCCCACACATTATTAGACAACTTCAGGGTTTACAGAGGAAAAATAACTTTCTATGTCCGTTTATAGTGAATTATGCCAATATCACTAAGGGTTTCATGTGTCTCTTTAAGAAAGACACCCCATTTATCTAGGATGAGTGAGCCTAGGAGTCTTTTGATACTTTGAAGAAGTCCTTGGTGTCAGCCCCTCTGTTGAAGTCTCCTGATTACAGTAGAGATTACTTGATTTATATCACCGCGTATGGGGAGACGATTGGTATGGTTCTAGTTTAGGAGGATGATGAGATCCATGAGCACGTCATCTACTATCTTAGTCGAAACTTAGTCGGTGCTGAGCTTAATTACTCTCAGGTCGAAAAGCTAGGTTTGGTTGTCGTTCACGCAGTCTAACATCTACGTCACTATATTTACTTTGCAAGACTATGGTGATTGCTGATGTCAATCCATTTCAATACGTCCTTACCAAGCGTATCATGGGGGGAAAATATAATAAATGGATTGTCATATTACAAGAGTTTTATCTTGACTTCACTTCGGCAAAGTCTAAGAAATCACTAGTCTTTGNAAAATAACTTTCTATGTCCGTTTATAGTGAATTATGCCAATATCACTAAGGGTTTCATGTGTCTCTTTAAGAAAGACACCCCATTTATCTAGGATGAGTGAGCCTAGGAGTCTTTCGATACTTTGAAGAAATCCTTGGTGGCAGCCCCTCTGTTGAAGTCTCCTGATTACAATAGAGATTACTTGCTTTATATCACCGTGTCTGGGGAGACGATTGGTATGGTTCTAGTTTAGGAGGATGATGAGCTCCATGAGCACGTCATCTACTATCTTAGTTGAAACTTAGTCGGTCCTGAGCTTAATTACTCTCAGGTCGAAAAGCTAGCTTTGGTTGTCGTTCACGCAGTCTAACGTCGACATCACTATATTTACTTTGCAAGACTATGGTGATTGCTGATGTCAATCCATTTCAATATGTCCTTACCAAGCGTATCATAGGGGGAAAATATAATAAATGGATTGTCATATTACAAGAGTTTTATCTTGACTTCACTTCGGCAAAGTCTAAGAAATCACTAGTCTTTGCAGAGATAATATATGATTTTCCATGATTAGATGAGGATGTTATTCATGTTGATTCATTTTCATATGAACACATTTTCCTTGTCTCGTCGTCTGACCCCTGGTATGGAGACATTGTGCTATATCTTCGAACCTGTAAGTTCGCTCAGCATCTCTCGCGATAGGACCAATGACTTATTAGATACCGAGAAAATAAGTATACTTTCATCGGCGACACTTTGTATCGTCGAGGAATAGATGATATCTTACATCATTGTTTAATCCACAAAGAGGCCGAGTCACTTTTAAATGAATACCACAAAGGGGCTTGTGGTGGTCACCTATCCAGGCTTGCGATAGCCCAAAAAATCATGTGAGCCAGTTATTTTTGGCCTTATACTTCAAAGATTGTATTGAAGTGGTTAAGAAGTGTCACCCCTGCCAGGTGTTCACTCGAAAAATGTGCTCACATCTAGCCCCTCTTCACCCAGTCATTACCATTGGTCCCTTCACCAAGTGGGGGGTGGACTTCATCGATTGCAACCCAACTTCGACTGGGGGGCATAAACACATTATCATGGTCGTCGACTACTTTACTAAGTGGTTCAAGGCCATGCATACTATAAAATATGATGGAAAGACTGCATCCTTCTTTGTATTCAACCAAATTATCACCCGGTTCGGTATCCCGAGTGAGATTGTCATTGATCATGGAAGTCACTTTCAGAATGAAATGATGGAAGAACTAGCATCTAAGCTGGGTTTAGACATGGTCATTCTTCTCCTTATTACCCCTAGGAAAATGGGCAAGTAGAGGCTGTCAACAAGTCTCTCAATACCATCTTGCAAAAGACTGTCAGTCGGAGTAAATCTGATTGGCACATCATGCTATATTCCGCACTTTGGGTATATCAAACCTCGGTTAAGACTGCCACCGTATTTTCCCCTTTCCAGTTAGTACATGGTGTGGAGTTGATTTTACCTATTGAATGTAAAATCCCTTCTCTTAAGTTGGCAGTTGAGATCCTACCTGACACTTCAGATCTAGAGTGACACCTTATACACCTAGAGAGTCTTGATGAGGAGTGTCGAGAAGCCTTTACGGCTATTGAGGTGAATAAGAAATGTGTCAAGGTCCAATACGATAAGTCTATCTATCCTCGATTGTATGTTGAGGGTGACTTGGTCCTTTTGTATGATCAAGCAAAAGAACCACTAGGGGTAGAAAAGTTTAAACCCATGTGGCATGGACCTTATATCGTGACACGTGTTCTAGAAAAAGGAGCCTACGAATTAGAATATTGTGAAGGAAATAAGTTGGTTGAGCCCAAAAATGGGCTCTACTTGAAAAGATATTACTCTTGAGCCCAAAGATTGGGTGGAAATATTTGTATACTAATGTAATTTAGTGTATATACATATATTTTCCATTTCGTTACATATTTGTCTTGCTTATCGATTTTTCCCTTTATTGTCAGATGTCAACGGAGTCTTCAATCTACCTAGGATTCACAAATGGAGCCAGTCATCATACACGGAACTTGGATTCTGCCGCTTGGGTGGTTTAATCACCCGAGGGTCTACTGGTGTCTTTAGGCAGTGTACACCTAGGGTCATCCACGAATAATGTGGCTAAATATAGCATCGTCATAGAGCTTTTGCGCGATTCCATCTCACATGGTATTCACTCTTTAGAAGTTCGCTTGGATTCCCAGTTAGTAGTATGCCAGTTGAACAACAGTTACTGCATGCGTGATCCTACTTTACTCCGACGATTCCTACCGGTACATATTTTGGAATGAAAAATTTATTTTATTACATATTACCACATTCCTAGGCGTTCTAATCATGTATCTAATGCCTATGCTAATTATGTTTTATATTGGCATTTGTCACAATAATAAAGCAAATAAAACCATCACATCAATGTACACATTGTAAAATATAAGTAAAGTTGAATATCACCTTTTATGTATTTCAAAAAATATTGTGTTTATAGTACAAAATGGGGCTAACACCCTCATATACATATACAGTCAGTATCATAATACCCCACAATGTCTACGCTTGTGGCACTGAATGTGTGTCATGGTAGAAAACCATGACATTTGCGAGATTCCGAAAGAGTCGTACCCATGCCCTGGGTACACCAACCACCTGTCATTGCATGGATTCAAGCAGATCCTCTACCTAAACCATGGGTATCGTGTGAGTTAGATGCAACAAGTTTCCCTACACGTTTTGTAGCACCCTCTCAGCTTCCCCTCCCATCTCTTCGTCTCCCCAGTTCCTCCGTCGATGTCGAGGGAAACCCTATGGCCATAGTAGACCCATGTCTGCAGCATATAAAGTCTATTCAATACTTAAGCACCATCCAAAAATATTTTTGTCCTAATTAAACCAAAAAAAAAAATTGAAATATGTAAAAACATTTTGACATACCTATGTCACCATAAGCGGCTCCTGGTGGAAGTGGCATGTCTGTATCTCCTCTGAAGTCGGTCCCCTCATAAGGATAGTCATCCATAGCGATGACTTGTCGCCTCCACCAGTAGAAGAATTCCTCGTTGTAGGGTATCATCACCTCGGTCCATTGTTCCATGGATGGATTGCGAGGTCCTCTTGAGAGAATCTCAACTCTAAGTCCCAAACCTGGAACCCGCTCNAAAATAACTTTCTATGTCCGTTTATAGTGAATTATGCCAATATCACTAAGGGTTTCATGTGTCTCTTTAAGAAAGACACCCCATTTATCTAGGATGAGTGAGCCTAGGAGTCTTTCGATACTTTGAAGAAATCCTTGGTGGCAGCCCCTCTGTTGAAGTCTCCTGATTACAATAGAGATTACTTGCTTTATATCACCGTGTCTGGGGAGACGATTGGTATGGTTCTAGTTTAGGAGGATGATGAGCTCCATGAGCACGTCATCTACTATCTTAGTTGAAACTTAGTCGGTCCTGAGCTTAATTACTCTCAGGTCGAAAAGCTAGCTTTGGTTGTCGTTCACGCAGTCTAACGTCGACATCACTATATTTACTTTGCAAGACTATGGTGATTGCTGATGTCAATCCATTTCAATATGTCCTTACCAAGCGTATCATAGGGGGAAAATATAATAAATGGATTGTCATATTACAAGAGTTTTATCTTGACTTCACTTCGGCAAAGTCTAAGAAATCACTAGTCTTTGCAGAGATAATATATGATTTTCCATGATTAGATGAGGATGTTATTCATGTTGATTCATTTTCATATGAACACATTTTCCTTGTCTCGTCGTCTGACCCCTGGTATGGAGACATTGTGCTATATCTTCGAACCTGTAAGTTCGCTCAGCATCTCTCGCGATAGGACCAATGACTTATTAGATACCGAGAAAATAAGTATACTTTCATCGGCGACACTTTGTATCGTCGAGGAATAGATGATATCTTACATCATTGTTTAATCCACAAAGAGGCCGAGTCACTTTTAAATGAATACCACAAAGGGGCTTGTGGTGGTCACCTATCCAGGCTTGCGATAGCCCAAAAAATCATGTGAGCCAGTTATTTTTGGCCTTATACTTCAAAGATTGTATTGAAGTGGTTAAGAAGTGTCACCCCTGCCAGGTGTTCACTCGAAAAATGTGCTCACATCTAGCCCCTCTTCACCCAGTCATTACCATTGGTCCCTTCACCAAGTGGGGGGTGGACTTCATCGATTGCAACCCAACTTCGACTGGGGGGCATAAACACATTATCATGGTCGTCGACTACTTTACTAAGTGGTTCAAGGCCATGCATACTATAAAATATGATGGAAAGACTGCATCCTTCTTTGTATTCAACCAAATTATCACCCGGTTCGGTATCCCGAGTGAGATTGTCATTGATCATGGAAGTCACTTTCAGAATGAAATGATGGAAGAACTAGCATCTAAGCTGGGTTTAGACATGGTCATTCTTCTCCTTATTACCCCTAGGAAAATGGGCAAGTAGAGGCTGTCAACAAGTCTCTCAATACCATCTTGCAAAAGACTGTCAGTCGGAGTAAATCTGATTGGCACATCATGCTATATTCCGCACTTTGGGTATATCAAACCTCGGTTAAGACTGCCACCGTATTTTCCCCTTTCCAGTTAGTACATGGTGTGGAGTTGATTTTACCTATTGAATGTAAAATCCCTTCTCTTAAGTTGGCAGTTGAGATCCTACCTGACACTTCAGATCTAGAGTGACACCTTATACACCTAGAGAGTCTTGATGAGGAGTGTCGAGAAGCCTTTACGGCTATTGAGGTGAATAAGAAATGTGTCAAGGTCCAATACGATAAGTCTATCTATCCTCGATTGTATGTTGAGGGTGACTTGGTCCTTTTGTATGATCAAGCAAAAGAACCACTAGGGGTAGAAAAGTTTAAACCCATGTGGCATGGACCTTATATCGTGACACGTGTTCTAGAAAAAGGAGCCTACGAATTAGAATATTGTGAAGGAAATAAGTTGGTTGAGCCCAAAAATGGGCTCTACTTGAAAAGATATTACTCTTGAGCCCAAAGATTGGGTGGAAATATTTGTATACTAATGTAATTTAGTGTATATACATATATTTTCCATTTCGTTACATATTTGTCTTGCTTATCGATTTTTCCCTTTATTGTCAGATGTCAACGGAGTCTTCAATCTACCTAGGATTCACAAATGGAGCCAGTCATCATACACGGAACTTGGATTCTGCCGCTTGGGTGGTTTAATCACCCGAGGGTCTACTGGTGTCTTTAGGCAGTGTACACCTAGGGTCATCCACGAATAATGTGGCTAAATATAGCATCGTCATAGAGCTTTTGCGCGATTCCATCTCACATGGTATTCACTCTTTAGAAGTTCGCTTGGATTCCCAGTTAGTAGTATGCCAGTTGAACAACAGTTACTGCATGCGTGATCCTACTTTACTCCGACGATTCCTACCGGTACATATTTTGGAATGAAAAATTTATTTTATTACATATTACCACATTCCTAGGCGTTCTAATCATGTATCTAATGCCTATGCTAATTATGTTTTATATTGGCATTTGTCACAATAATAAAGCAAATAAAACCATCACATCAATGTACACATTGTAAAATATAAGTAAAGTTGAATATCACCTTTTATGTATTTCAAAAAATATTGTGTTTATAGTACAAAATGGGGCTAACACCCTCATATACATATACAGTCAGTATCATAATACCCCACAATGTCTACGCTTGTGGCACTGAATGTGTGTCATGGTAGAAAACCATGACATTTGCGAGATTTCGAAAGAGTCGTACCCATGCCCTGGGTACACCAACCACCTTTCATTGCATGGATTCAAGCAGATCCTCTACCTAAACCATGGGTATCCTGTGAGTTAGACGCAACAAGTTTCCTTGCACGTTTTGTAGCACCCTCTCAGCTTCCCCTCCCGTCTCTTCGTCTCCCCAGTTCCTCCGTCGATGTCGAGGGAAACCCTATGGCCATAGTAGACCCATGTCTACAGCATATAAAGTCTATTCAATACTTAAGCACCATCCAAAAATATTTTTGTCCTAATTATACCAAAAAAAAAATTTGAAATATGTAAAAACATTTTGACATACCTATGTCACCATAAGCGGCTCCTGGTGGAAGTGGCATGTCTGTATCTCCTCTGAAGTTGGTCCCCTCATAAGGATAATCATCCATAGCGATGACTTGTCACCTCTACCAGTAGAAGAATTCCTCGTTGTAGGGTATCATCACCTCAGTCCATCGTGCCATGGATGGATTGCGAGGTCCTCTCGAGAGAATCTCAACTCTAAGTCCCAAACCTGGAA
Organism: Picea glauca; assembly: GCA_000966675.3. Classification (NCBI taxonomy): domain Eukaryota; kingdom Viridiplantae; phylum Streptophyta; class Pinopsida; order Pinales; family Pinaceae; genus Picea; species Picea glauca. Next base: position 815,345 of record JZKD02S0961133.1, read on the forward strand.
CCCGCTCGAAAAATAAACTGCACAAGATGGAGGAAAACCTGAAATTCCTTTTCCCTCCTTGTTTACACTCCGTCAACTTTCTCTTCATGTTGGCCAGTAGTGAAGTACACCAGTCGTACACTGTGGGTCTCACACACTGCACTACATAGAACATGAGTAGGCTCAATGCCTAGTGAAACAAGGCCAAACCTTTGATCCTGGTCAAAACTAGGACAATGATCTTTAGACTGAGGTTGTTTATTGCCCGGATAGGGACCTGACTCCCTACCTTAGGAGTCCTAGCTACACAATGGGCATCAATATATTCTTCTATCTTCATCCCACTGCCTGCCCCCCGTGATTTGATATTCACAACCTCCCCCCAGCACAATAAAATAGTCAAAAAGTAAATTTCCTCTACTTCAATTCTCAATGATGGCCCATCGAGAATGAATCTCTCGCTATCAGGATCCTAGTAGACCACCAACATCTCCAACAACCTCACCTGGGCTCTCATCCCTTTGAGTGCCCAAAACTTATACAAACCACATTTCTTTAAGTCCATTTGGGCCCCTTGATCTCAATCTGCAGTGGCATCAACCTCCTCATGTTCCCTCTCTCGATATTCTAGCACCATCCTATCAAAAATAAACACAGTTTTGAGTTAGAACCCTTCATTTTGGTCATTTGCGTGTCTGTATGCGGCTTCCTATGCACACAGTCACGTGTAGGGCTCAATATACACTCCATGTATTTAATACAGGAGTTTATACCTCATCGTATATGTGACCTAATCACACACAGCCCACGTACACCGAAAAATTTACTTTCCGCTTCAAATAACTAAAAATTTAAAACCTAATTAAAAATTGTAATCCATTGAAATTAATGAGGAAGAGATCAAGAATTACTTGATCCAGACATCTCATGATTTCGTTGTCGAACGCTCCCGCAATCGTCGTTTGAATCTTGGAGGAATTTTGGTCCAATTTGCACTGGTTGGGTAAAAAATCAAAATGGTATAGTAATTTCTTATTTTATTACTATTTATAAATCATTTTTACCCACTTTATGTAGTTTAAACCATTTTTTTCACCTAATGCACTAATACGAAGTGGATCGAGTTAGGTTTTGCAGTTTTAACCTAAGATTCTTGCAGATTTTAGTACTTTGTCGACTGTTTGTCACCTTTGGCATGTATGATCATTACCCAGCATACAGGATAGGTATCCATTCCATTATGAATTTTTGCATTATCCTATAACTGTCACTCTTTATGCCCTAGGTAGGAACCCATTTGTTACGACATAGATCCTTATGTATGTTATAAAGTCGTGTCATTATCAAGTGGTAGAAACTTATTGAACATGTGTGCCCTAGTTAGATCCTCTACTTCACTTGGTGTCCATGTAGAGATTTTTTCCTTTGGACCGGGAGTCCCTCACTACTAATACACGAATTGATACTAAGCCTCATTTCTCACTCATAACCATGTTGCTTTATTACCCAGGGACTCCCAAACGATTTTAATTTAAGATCTTTTCCATATCGTCTTTAAGAAGAAAAAATATTGTCGAGTGATTTGTCCCTTTCACACTCGTTAAATTGGATTTGAAACGTCATGAGTCTTAGTTAAGCTCTTTTCTGACTCGTTACTAAAAATAGAAAAGATCGTCGAGTGAACTTGTCATTTTCACACTCATAAATTGGATTTGAAAAGACGTCTATTTGGCATAGGTTTACTCTTTTTTCACACCAAGTAGACTAAAAGATATAAAAAGGGACATTTTTTGGCATCGAGTTGTGATTGCATCTCATGCCCTTGCTTGCAGTATTGAGCCTTTAGTCATTTCTCTCTTTGTGTTATAAATCGTTTGCCTCAGCAGTTTTTCATCCTCAACCAAGCAGAGCCTTGTTTATATCCTTCGTAATTTGACACCCTATACCTAGGAGGGAACATCACCCCAAGTGTCCATCTCCCACATGTATTTACCTGCATTGAGCATAAGTATGTACCACTACTAGAACTAGTTTTGATTACTTGTGAAACTCGTTTCCTCCCCTGTATCATAGCATTCATTTGTTATGAAAAAAGAAAAAAAATATGGGCGGGGAGGGAGTACTATATTATGTCGGCAGCATTTGTGTCGCCTTTGAACATAGAACAAATTTATTGTGTCCATTTATCTCCATAATTTTGGGTTTAGCATAGCCTTAGGAAGATGATCTTGTTACAGGTTTCTCTACCAACTGGTTACTCTTCCAGTCACCATGGAGAATTTTATTGATGCCTCCTGTATCTCATGGTTTCATCATCAAGTATATGTTGCCTGGGAATTCTGTATATCTCATGCTCTTGTTCAAAGGAAGTCTATCAACTTGTGTTCGACACTCCTCAAAACTCTTGACTTTGTATGTCGTCCATACCCTCAGTTTGTATGAAAATCACATGGTACTGTAGTTATATCATGCACCCTTGTCCCACTTTCATCATTGGTAGGTAACCTTGAACCCANAAATGGGGCTAACACCCTCATATACATATACAGTCAGTATCATAATACCCCACAATGTCTACGCTTGTGGCACTGAATGTGTGTCATGGTAGAAAACCATGACATTTGCGAGATTTCGAAAGAGTCGTACCCATGCCCTGGGTACACCAACCACCTTTCATTGCATGGATTCAAGCAGATCCTCTACCTAAACCATGGGTATCCTGTGAGTTAGACGCAACAAGTTTCCTTGCACGTTTTGTAGCACCCTCTCAGCTTCCCCTCCCGTCTCTTCGTCTCCCCAGTTCCTCCGTCGATGTCGAGGGAAACCCTATGGCCATAGTAGACCCATGTCTACAGCATATAAAGTCTATTCAATACTTAAGCACCATCCAAAAATATTTTTGTCCTAATTATACCAAAAAAAAAATTTGAAATATGTAAAAACATTTTGACATACCTATGTCACCATAAGCGGCTCCTGGTGGAAGTGGCATGTCTGTATCTCCTCTGAAGTTGGTCCCCTCATAAGGATAATCATCCATAGCGATGACTTGTCACCTCTACCAGTAGAAGAATTCCTCGTTGTAGGGTATCATCACCTCAGTCCATCGTGCCATGGATGGATTGCGAGGTCCTCTCGAGAGAATCTCAACTCTAAGTCCCAAACCTGGAACCCGCTCGAAAAATAAACTGCACAAGATGGAGGAAAACCTGAAATTCCTTTTCCCTCCTTGTTTACACTCCGTCAACTTTCTCTTCATGTTGGCCAGTAGTGAAGTACACCAGTCGTACACTGTGGGTCTCACACACTGCACTACATAGAACATGAGTAGGCTCAATGCCTAGTGAAACAAGGCCAAACCTTTGATCCTGGTCAAAACTAGGACAATGATCTTTAGACTGAGGTTGTTTATTGCCCGGATAGGGACCTGACTCCCTACCTTAGGAGTCCTAGCTACACAATGGGCATCAATATATTCTTCTATCTTCATCCCACTGCCTGCCCCCCGTGATTTGATATTCACAACCTCCCCCCAGCACAATAAAATAGTCAAAAAGTAAATTTCCTCTACTTCAATTCTCAATGATGGCCCATCGAGAATGAATCTCTCGCTATCAGGATCCTAGTAGACCACCAACATCTCCAACAACCTCACCTGGGCTCTCATCCCTTTGAGTGCCCAAAACTTATACAAACCACATTTCTTTAAGTCCATTTGGGCCCCTTGATCTCAATCTGCAGTGGCATCAACCTCCTCATGTTCCCTCTCTCGATATTCTAGCACCATCCTATCAAAAATAAACACAGTTTTGAGTTAGAACCCTTCATTTTGGTCATTTGCGTGTCTGTATGCGGCTTCCTATGCACACAGTCACGTGTAGGGCTCAATATACACTCCATGTATTTAATACAGGAGTTTATACCTCATCGTATATGTGACCTAATCACACACAGCCCACGTACACCGAAAAATTTACTTTCCGCTTCAAATAACTAAAAATTTAAAACCTAATTAAAAATTGTAATCCATTGAAATTAATGAGGAAGAGATCAAGAATTACTTGATCCAGACATCTCATGATTTCGTTGTCGAACGCTCCCGCAATCGTCGTTTGAATCTTGGAGGAATTTTGGTCCAATTTGCACTGGTTGGGTAAAAAATCAAAATGGTATAGTAATTTCTTATTTTATTACTATTTATAAATCATTTTTACCCACTTTATGTAGTTTAAACCATTTTTTTCACCTAATGCACTAATACGAAGTGGATCGAGTTAGGTTTTGCAGTTTTAACCTAAGATTCTTGCAGATTTTAGTACTTTGTCGACTGTTTGTCACCTTTGGCATGTATGATCATTACCCAGCATACAGGATAGGTATCCATTCCATTATGAATTTTTGCATTATCCTATAACTGTCACTCTTTATGCCCTAGGTAGGAACCCATTTGTTACGACATAGATCCTTATGTATGTTATAAAGTCGTGTCGTTATCAAGTGGTAGAAACTTATTGAACATGTGTGCCCTAGTTAGATCCTCTACTTCACTTGGTGTCCATGTAGAGATTTTTTCCTTTGGACCGGGAGTCCCTCACTACTAATACATGAATTGATACTAAGCCTCATTTCTCACTCATAACCATGTTGCTTTATTACCCAGGGACTCCCAAACGATTTTAATTTAAGATCTTTTCCATCTCGTCTTTAAAAAGAAAAAATATTGTCGAGTGATTTGTCCCTTTTACACTCGTTAAATTGGATTTGAAACGTCATGAGTCTTAGTTAAGCTCTTTTCTGACTCGTTACTAAAAATAGAAAAGATCGTCGAGTGAACTTGTCATTTTCACAGTCATAAATTGGATTTGAAAAGACGTCTATTTGGCATAGGTTTACTCTTTTTTCACACCAAGTAGACTAAAAGATATAAAAAGGGACATTTTTTGGCGTCGAGTTGTGATTGCATCTCATGCCCTTGCTTGCAGTATTGAGCCTTTAGTCATTTCTCTCTTTGTGTTATAAATCATTTGCCTCAGCAGTTTTTCATCCTCAACCAAGCAGAGCCTTGTTTATATCCTTCGTAATTTGACACCCTATACCTAGGAGGGAACATCACCCCAAGTGTCCATCTCCCACATGTATTTACCTGCATTGAGCATAAGTATGTACCACTACTAGAACTAGTTTTGATTACTTGTGAAACTCGTTTCCTCCCCTGTATCATAGCATTCATTTGTTATGAAAAAAGAAAAAAAATATGGGCGGGGAGGGAGTACTATATTATGTCGGCAGCATTTGTGTCGCCTTTGAACATAGAACAAATTTATTGTGTCCATTTATCTCCATAATTTTGGGTTTAGCATAGCCTTAGGAAGATGATCTTGTTACAGGTTTCTCTACCAACTGGTTACTCTTCCAGTCACCATGGAGAATTTTATTGATGCCTCCTGTATCTCATGGTTTCATCATCAAGTATATGTTGCCTGGGAATTCTGTATATCTCATGCTCTTGTTCAAAGGAAGTCTATCAACTTGTGTTCGACACTCCTCAAAACTCTTGACTTTGTATGTCGTCCATACCCTCAGTTTGTATGAAAATCACATGGTACTGTAGTTATATCATGCACCCTTGTCCCACTTTCATCATTGGTAGGTAACCTTGAACCCAGCAATTGACATTTCATCATTTTTCATTGACTGGGTGGTTTCCCTTTGTTCGACGGCAAGACATCTATTCACACTTTGGAATACATGCAGTGTCTTGGAGGCCATTAGTCTTATCGATGGTTTCCTCGCATTTTTCAGCAGTTTTCATCATTGGCTTCTATTCAGAGGGTTTTTTTCGGGTATCGCTTGCACTTGGCACACGTTAAAGATGCAAAAGGTCATTGGTTTGTGAACATGTTCTTCATCCTATTGGCACCAAATTATGAAGCTCCTCTTTTTTTCCTCATGTTGACTTATGAGAGATGCCTTAATGCTCTCCTTTCAGCGGGTCTCTTTCCATCGACTTCAGCCCATTATCTAGAAACAGGACCTAGAGTTTTTTTAGTACCTTGAGGCTTGCAGTCATTAGTGGCAGGTTCTCTTGCCATTGATAGATGGGAATACATAAATGTCTCTTGATCAATGGATTCCTCGGGTGTTCGAGACCGAATCCTTTATTCACACTTGTAGGAATGTGCTTCGTGCCTTGATACATACTTTCATTATTGGTAGGTTGTCTCGCATTTGTTAACGGTATACCTCAATGGCCGATAATCAAATGATGTCTCATTGTTTTCAACCTCAACTCCTTTATTCACATGATGTAGACTTGCACCTTGGCAGATTTTGTAGAATAATTGAAGACATCATTATGTGGTCGCAGCTTTCCTAATTTGTTGCTTCCTTTTCATTGGACAAGTACCTATATGACTTCAGTGATCATGGGAGATTATATTTTACTCCACTGTATACAAATATTTTCAAATTGATTTTGATACTAGTTCTATTGGGCCTTGTTTGTGACTATGATAGCTATTGGCATACAACCACATTTGTATTTTCCTATTCATGGCCATGGAAACTTGTTTGGTATCTTTCCACATGGATCTGTAGTGTATTCTATTGGAAACCATGTATGTAAAGTCAGTACAAAATGTATGAAGAGACTAGTCTTTCCAGCTAGGTCCACATCACTCCACTTCTGGGTTATTTATAATGTATTTCATCCATCGCATATTCTCCTCTGATCTCACACATTAGGGGGCATCTGTTATAGAGATATTTTCCTCACCTTATGCCATATTGCATAGAGGTCCCTTTTCCATTTCCCTATGCATACTTATCATCCCTTTTTGATGAATCCAGAACTAAAAATACATATTTTTCCACATATATGCGCCCTATCTACTATACAGCATGTGTATACATAGGTTGGTCCACTACAGCCCACGTACATCAGGATTTGTGCCAGAAAAAACAAAAATGAAGTTGAGTTTCCATGTCACGACAGGAGATCTATAATCCTTGGCCTTCCATATACTCAAAACATTCTGACTCGGCCCTCCAGTTGCATTTTGAAGGCTATAAGAGCCCAATTTCAAGCTATGGAAAAGAGGAGAAAACATTCAACTTTGAGAACAAAGTTACTCTAGAGAAATTACTTTGTATTGAGTCTTCATCCCTTTGTCCCTCAAGTCTGAACACAATGTTTAGCCCCCAAGGTCTTCCCTTATTGTTGGAGAACCTCATTGTCTCCCTTCTATGAGCTTGCCTTTGATGGAGGATTGAAGTGGTGGAGGCCTAGTTGGAAGGAACTTGGTTTCTTGGTTCTAAACTGTGCCGACATGGAAGTCTATAATGTTTATGCTTTTGCTGATCATATTTAATAGAAATACTCCTTTCATGTTCTATTGATATCATGCAAATATATGATTATTATCCATGGGCATGTTTGTTATGTTTATTAATGGATTATGTTATCTAATGTGTGAACCCATTTATATTATCCCTATATGCTTGCTCTACTTGTTTGTTGAGAACTTGTTGCAGGTATAAAGCTTTGGCTTGAAGTGATCAACAGTGGACATCATCAAATGTTGGAATGAGGTAAGCCTCTTTCTTATCTTGCTTGCACATTGGTTTTTATAGCATATGTTGGAATTGAGTTGATTTCTGCAGTCATACCTATCTGTTGTGGTTTACCCTATCCATAGAGAGTTTTTCCCTCATAACAATGCTTGCATAAAGTGTTGGTTGGTTTTGTGATCTGGGCCATTTCTCTGACTGTTTCTCTTTTGTTGACTTTGACAAGGTTATCAAAATGTATGTGACCCATTCTTCTATGCCATAGNTTTGCCTCAGCAGTTTTTCATCCTCAACCAAGCAGAGCCTTGTTTATATCCTTCGTAATTTGACACCCTATACCTAGGAGGGAACATCACCCCAAGTGTCCATCTCCCACATGTATTTACCTGCATTGAGCATAAGTATGTACCACTACTAGAACTAGTTTTGATTACTTGTGAAACTCGTTTCCTCCCCTGTATCATAGCATTCATTTGTTATGAAAAAAGAAAAAAAATATGGGCGGGGAGGGAGTACTATATTATGTCGGCAGCATTTGTGTCGCCTTTGAACATAGAACAAATTTATTGTGTCCATTTATCTCCATAATTTTGGGTTTAGCATAGCCTTAGGAAGATGATCTTGTTACAGGTTTCTCTACCAACTGGTTACTCTTCCAGTCACCATGGAGAATTTTATTGATGCCTCCTGTATCTCATGGTTTCATCATCAAGTATATGTTGCCTGGGAATTCTGTATATCTCATGCTCTTGTTCAAAGGAAGTCTATCAACTTGTGTTCGACACTCCTCAAAACTCTTGACTTTGTATGTCGTCCATACCCTCAGTTTGTATGAAAATCACATGGTACTGTAGTTATATCATGCACCCTTGTCCCACTTTCATCATTGGTAGGTAACCTTGAACCCAACAATCGACATTTCATCATTTTTCATTGACTAGGTGGTTTCCCTTTGTTCGACGGCAAGACATCTATTCACACTTTGGAATCCATGCAGTGTCTTGGAGGCCATTAGTATTATTGATGGTTTCCTCGCATTTTTCAGCAGTTTTCATCATTGGCTGCTATTCAGAGGGTCTTTTTCGGGTATCGCTTGCACTTGGCACACGTTAAAGATGCACAAGGTCATTGGTTTGTGAACATGTTCTTTATCCTATTGGCACCAAATAAATTATGAAGCTCCTCTTTTTTTCCTCATGTTGACTTATGAGAGATGCCTTAATGCTCTCCTTTCAGCGGGTCTCTTTCCATCGACTTCATCCCATTATCTAGAAACAGGACCTAGAGTTTTTTGAGTACCTTGAGGCTTGAAGTCATTAGTGGCAGGTTCTCTTGCCATTGATAGATGGGAATACATCAATGTCTCTTGATCAATGGATTCTTCGGGTGTTCGAGACCGAATCCTTTATTCACACTTGTACGAATGTGCTTGGTGCCTTGATACATACTTTCATTATTGATAGGTTGTCTCACATTTGTTAACGGTATACCTCAATGACCGATAATCAAATGATGTCTCATTGTTTTCAACCTCAACTCCTTTATTCACATGATGTAGACTTGCACCTCGACAGATTTTGTAGAATAATTGAAGACATCATTATGTGGTCGTAGCTTTCCTAAGTTGTTGCTTCCTTTTCATTGGACAAGTACCTATATGACTTCAGTGATCATGGGATATTATATTGTACTCCACTGTATACAAATATCTTCAAAATGATTTTGATACTAGTTCTATTGGGCCTTGTTTGTGACTATGATAGCTATTGGCATACAACCACATTTGTATTTTCCTATTCATGGCCATGGAAACTTGTTTGGTATATTTCCACATGGATCTGTAGTGTATTCTATTGGAAACAATGTATGTAAAGTCAGTACAAAATGTATGAAGAGACTAGTCTTTCCAGCTAGGTCCACATCACTCCACTTCTGGGTTATTTATAATGTATTTCATCCATCGCATATTCTCCTCTGATCTCACACATTAGGGGGCATCTGTTATAGAGATATTTTCCTCACCTTATGCCATATTGCATAGAGGTCCCTTTTCCATTTCCCTATGCATACTTATCATCCCTTTTTGATGAATCCAGAACTAAAAATACATATTTTTCCACATATATGCGCCCTATCTACTATACAGCATGTGTATACATAGGTTGGTCCACTACAGCCCACGTACATCAGGATTTGTGCCAGAAAAAACAAAAATGAAGTTGAGTTTCCATGTCACGACAGGAGATCTATAATCCTTGGCCTTCCATATACTCAAAACATTCTGACTCGGCCCTCCAGTTGCATTTTGAAGGCTATAAGAGCCCAATTTCAAGCTATGGAAAAGAGGAGAAAACATTCAACTTTGAGAACAAAGTTACTCTAGAGAAATTACTTTGTATTGAGTCTTCATCCCTTTGTCCCTCAAGTCTGAACACAATGTTTAGCCCCCAAGGTCTTCCCTTATTGTTGGAGAACCTCATTGTCTCCCTTCTATGAGCTTGCCTTTGATGGAGGATTGAAGTGGTGGAGGCCTAGTTGGAAGGAACTTGGTTTCTTGGTTCTAAACTGTGCCGACATGGAAGTCTATAATGTTTATGCTTTTGCTGATCATATTTAATAGAAATACTCCTTTCATGTTCTATTGATATCATGCAAATATATGATTATTATCCATGGGCATGTTTGTTATGTTTATTAATGGATTATGTTATCTAATGTGTGAACCCATTTATATTATCCCTATATGCTTGCTCTACTTGTTTGTTGAGAACTTGTTGCAGGTATAAAGCTTTGGCTTGAAGTGATCAACAGTGGACATCATCAAATGTTGGAATGAGGTAAGCCTCTTTCTTATCTTGCTTGCACATTGGTTTTTATAGCATATGTTGGAATTGAGTTGATTTCTGCAGTCATACCTATCTGTTGTGGTTTACCCTATCCATAGAGAGTTTTTCCCTCATAACAATGCTTGCATAAAGTGTTGGTTGGTTTTGTGATCTGGGCCATTTCTCTGACTGTTTCTCTTTTGTTGACTTTGACAAGGTTATCAAAATGTATGTGACCCATTCTTCTATGCCATAGNAATGATTCAAACCTGTTGTAACTTCTTCTCTGTGTTTCACTAGGCCTTCTTGGATAACCCTTTTGTGTATGACTTTCAAAGTTGTTTATGTTCCTACTATTAGCTCTGCAATTCATACCTTTATGTCCAAAATTATTACATGCATAACATAAAGAAAAAAATATAGTTTGATACCTAGGAGTTGACGATCTTCTGAAAGGAGGTGCTCTTATGAATCCTTCTTCTTCTTGAGACCTATATGTTTATGTTGTTCGTTGATTCTGAAATCTGAATCTTCTCGGTGGAGGAGTTTCCTTGTAATTTTCTTTGTATACCTTCCTATCCCCTTTGATTGTTTCTGCATAGGTTTTTAGATATGTTTCTTGTTCTATTGTTTTGGAACTTGATCCTTTTTTGTCTGATTGTATCCAAGTCCAGACTTGTCATGATTAGGCCTTTGACTGTTGATAATGTCATTCAAAACTTTTGAACTGTTCTGCATATTTTTCTTTTGAATATCCTTTCGTAATGTGACAATCTTTGCTTCCAAATTTTCAATGATCATGTCTCTTTCTTCTAGTTGTTCTCTGAGTGCTTCTACAATTATTTTATCTTCTTCAATTTCAACCTTAAAATTTGTGATCATTTGTTCTAATTCCTAAGTGTCTTGTTTCGTGTCTAGTTCTACTTGTAGCTTCTTGTTTTTCCTCTTTTCTCTTCTGATAACTTATATGGCACTCATCAATTCCTCTCGGTAGTCAACTTATGCCTCTTCAATTTCTTCTTCGGCTTCTTCATATTCTACTTCAGGGTCTTATTTATCAGATTCTTCTACTGCCATGAATATAACCCTTTCTATCTCATTGTCACTGACTTCATCTTCATTTGATGATGAGACATCTTCTTTGGTGCATCAGATTTTCTTGAAAAAATTCTTTGTGGTTATTTTTCCTTTATATGTTTGTCTTCCTTTTGAGTCACCTTCATCATTTCTATTTTTCTTATGAGTAAATTGTTTAGCGAAATGACCAATACCATCACAACTAAAACAAATTAATGGAATCTTACCTCTATACCTACTGTCGGTTCCCTTGCTCAGTCTTTTGAAAAAGTTGGTCACTTCTTCATCATCTTCTGACACGTCACTATTGTTGCTATGTTCTTTTTCTTGTTGTTTTCTCTTTTTCTTTGATATTTTGGATGCTTTGGAGGTTGCTTCTTTTCCATATGGCTTTTCTTGTTTAGTTCTCATTTCATATGCTGTGAATATTCGATGTAGTTATTCCATGCTTATTGAGTTTAGATATAATCTTTCTTCTAGTGTTGATATCTTAGGATCAAATCTCATAGGAAGAGATCTTAGTACCTTTTGAAAAATTATTGATTCTTTGATTTCTTCTCTGAATCCTATGATTGCATTTACTGTTTCATCGACTCGTAAGAAGTAAGATGCAATATTCTCATATTCCTTCATATTTAGTTGTTCGAACTATCCTATGAAATTTTGAAGCTTTGCTGCTTTGACTTTTGAATATCCTTCATAAATATTTTGAATTTTGTCCCAAATCTCTTTAGCGGATTTACAATGTGCAACTTTGGTGAATATTGTTTCACCAAGACCATTCAGAAGTGCATTTGTGGCTTTGGAATTATTTTGACCAAGCTTCACTACTTTTTCATTTGTTGGTGGAACTGCTCGTACTGTGTATCCATATACAATTGATTGCCAAATTTCAAATCCCTGTGCCTATATATATGTCTTCATCCTTATGCTCCAAAAAGAATATTTTTGTCCATAAAACTGTGTTATTCCATTTTTATACAATTTGTTGCTCTCCATGATCTACCTTTCAGTGGTTAAACTGATTTCTGAAGGAACCTACTCTGATACCAATTTTTGGATTACTGAGAGGGAGGGTGAATCAGTAATAGAGAAATCTAATCTTTTTTAACCATATAATCCAAGTGAAATATCAATGTAGCCTTATCATCCAATAACTGCAGAGTAAATAAGCAATGAACAAATGAACAATCATACACATACACAGTACACCAGTGTTTTACGTGGAAACTCAAAGCAGAAGAAAACCACGGAATGNAATGATTCAAACCTGTTGTAACTTCTTCTCTGTGTTTCACTAGGCCTTCTTGGATAACCCTTTTGTGTATGACTTTCAAAGTTGTTTATGTTCCTACTATTAGCTCTGCAATTCATACCTTTATGTCCAAAATTATTACATGCATAACATAAAGAAAAAAATATAGTTTGATACCTAGGAGTTGACGATCTTCTGAAAGGAGGTGCTCTTATGAATCCTTCTTCTTCTTGAGACCTATATGTTTATGTTGTTCGTTGATTCTGAAATCTGAATCTTCTCGGTGGAGGAGTTTCCTTGTAATTTTCTTTGTATACCTTCCTATCCCCTTTGATTGTTTCTGCATAGGTTTTTAGATATGTTTCTTGTTCTATTGTTTTGGAACTTGATCCTTTTTTGTCTGATTGTATCCAAGTCCAGACTTGTCATGATTAGGCCTTTGACTGTTGATAATGTCATTCAAAACTTTTGAACTGTTCTGCATATTTTTCTTTTGAATATCCTTTCGTAATGTGACAATCTTTGCTTCCAAATTTTCAATGATCATGTCTCTTTCTTCTAGTTGTTCTCTGAGTGCTTCTACAATTATTTTATCTTCTTCAATTTCAACCTTAAAATTTGTGATCATTTGTTCTAATTCCTAAGTGTCTTGTTTCGTGTCTAGTTCTACTTGTAGCTTCTTGTTTTTCCTCTTTTCTCTTCTGATAACTTATATGGCACTCATCAATTCCTCTCGGTAGTCAACTTATGCCTCTTCAATTTCTTCTTCGGCTTCTTCATATTCTACTTCAGGGTCTTATTTATCAGATTCTTCTACTGCCATGAATATAACCCTTTCTATCTCATTGTCACTGACTTCATCTTCATTTGATGATGAGACATCTTCTTTGGTGCATCAGATTTTCTTGAAAAAATTCTTTGTGGTTATTTTTCCTTTATATGTTTGTCTTCCTTTTGAGTCACCTTCATCATTTCTATTTTTCTTATGAGTAAATTGTTTAGCGAAATGACCAATACCATCACAACTAAAACAAATTAATGGAATCTTACCTCTATACCTACTGTCGGTTCCCTTGCTCAGTCTTTTGAAAAAGTTGGTCACTTCTTCATCATCTTCTGACACGTCACTATTGTTGCTATGTTCTTTTTCTTGTTGTTTTCTCTTTTTCTTTGATATTTTGGATGCTTTGGAGGTTGCTTCTTTTCCATATGGATTTTCTTGTTTAGTTCTCATTTCATATGCTGTGAATATTCCATTTAGTTATTCCATGCTTATTAAGTTTAGATCTAATCTTTCTTCTAGTGTTGATATCTTAGGATCAAATCTCATAGGAAGAGATCTTAGTACCTTTTGAAAATTACTGATTCTTTGATTTCTTCTCTGAATCCTATGATTGCATTTACTGTTTCATCGACTCGTAAGAAGTAAGATGCAATATTCTCATATCCCTTCATATTTAGTTGTTCGAACTATCCTATGAAAGTTTGAAGCTTTGCTACTTTGACTTTTGAATATCCTTCATAAATATTTTGAATTTTGTCCCAAATCTCTTTAGCGGATTTACAATGTGCAACTTTGGTGAATATTGTTTCACCAAGACCATTCAGAAGTGCATTTGTGGCTTTGGAATTATTTTGACCAAGCTTCACTACTTTTTCATTTGTTGGTGGAACTGCTCGTACTGTGTATCCATATACAATTGATTGCCAAATTTCAAATCCCTGTGCCTATATATATGTCTTCATCCTTATGCTCCAAAAAGAATATTTTTGTCCATAAAACTGTGTTATTCCATTTTTATACAATTTGTTGCTCTCCATGATCTACCTTTCAGTGGTTAAACTGATTTCTGAAGGAACCTACTCTGATACCAATTTTTGGATTACTGAGAGGGAGGGTGAATCAGTAATAGAGAAATCTAATCTTTTTTAACCATATAATCCAAGTGAAATATCAATGTAGCCTTATCATCCAATAACTGCAGAGTAAATAAGCAATGAACAAATGAACAATCATACACATACACAGTACACCAGTGTTTTACGTGGAAACTCAAAGCAGAAGAAAACCACGGAATGATTTTTCTTATGTCTTGAATAATTACATTCATTGGAAGCACCAACTTCCTTTGTTTTCCAGTTGCAACTGGAAGGAGGCTCCAACCCCCTAGTTTCCCAGGCTACAACCTGAGGGAAGCTCCAACTCCCCAATTCTCTGGCTACAACCAGAAGGAGGCTACAACCCCCTAAGTTCTTTGGCTACAACCGGAAGGTGACTACAACCACCTATCCTTGCCCTGTCCAACCTCCCTAACGTATAAGTAGAATGATGGAACCACTATCACACTATCACTATGATATATACCACTATACAATTTTACCAACCTGTACCATGGACCTGCAGCCAACCTATACCAATAACCTGAACCATGCATCAACCATGCATCTTCCTGTACCTCAACCTATAATCAACATGTACCATAAACAAGTGCATCAACCATGCACCAACCTGTACCAAACAACCTGCAATCAACCTGTACCATAAAAACTTGCATCAACCATGCACCAGCATGTATCTCAACCTGCAAACCTTCCTTAACTTTAACAACAAGAGACTATCATTTTCATCAAACTTTACTTTAGTGTCACATGACTAGTTTTCGATTAGTCAACAACCCTAACTTGAAATAATCATAACTATGTACCTGTAATGAATGAATATCTAAAAATAGTCCTCAATTTTATTCGGTGTGTTTTATGCAATTCCTCCAGGTGTCACTACTTGGAACATCTCAGAAAATGATTTATAGCAAAAATGGCATACCTTGTTGAATTCTGGCTTATTTTAGAGAGAGACATTGTAGAGCATTCCCCGCATGGAAAATTTGTTGTATGGATATGAAAATGTTACGCAACATACTAAAGATTGTACTCTAACTGAAACATTTTGTCTTACTGAATTTGGATCTATTATGAATACATTATAACATTTTTACCAGAAACACATGTTTTAGACTAGTTTCAAGACTAGCCACAAACCCTATTTTCCACGGCGTGTAACTCCAAAAATACGATGACCTACAAGATGAAAATGTTACCAAAGATACTTGGATATGTTTCCTCAATGGCCTATAAATTTCATGGTCTGAATCATTCTAGAAAAAACATTATTGCAAAAATGGTGAGATGACCTATAAATAACATACCTTATAAAGTATCATCAAAAGAATTTATATTCCCTTGAATTTCGACCTTCTTTTCTTCACCTTCCCTCTGAAATTTGGCTTAGATATCCTTTGGTTACCTCAGAAACTTGTAAATATTCAATATTCTCAAGTGTGATTTAAATGAGAGAGCCTTGCTTCTTATTTATACTCTCCAAGTAGCTTCCTTAGAAGCATCTTCTAGGTCACTTTTCCCACATTCCTTATTTTAGGGTTAACCCACTTCTAATTTCTCCATTAACTTTATTATTTAAATAATTTATTTTTTTTATTAAATTTGAATTATATTACACTCATCACTTCACTTTACTATTTACCTTCTAAAATCTCTTAAACCACTTTGACTACTTTGACCTTTTGGGGCTTCAAGCCAACATATGAGGGTCATCCAACTTCGTAAGGCCATAACTCTCAAACTGTGAGGAGTTATGTGACGTTCCACATACCACCAGAAATCTCATGACAAGCACTATCAATCTAGGGTAGTTTCACTAAAAAAAATCACTAAAATTAATCTCATTATTCCACAATTAAGCATGGGTTCTCTAACCATACTTCTAGGATAACTCAATCCGCAAAGCGGCTTCCCGTGAGAGATTTTACCATAAGGGTACCACTTTGGAGTTCATCCATTTGTACTTCTTATCAACCATGATAAGACAATAATGAGTCATCTTTACATCAAACAAACTTGGTTCCATTACCCAAACCTTTGTGCTACCAGAATTTCTTCAAGGGGTTGACATCAATGACAACCAACCTTAATCAACACAATTTGTCTTCCTTCCTCCATCATAAACCCTTTATAGTTTCCAAGAAGAAGGTTGAGAGGAGAATCCATATGGAGGTGTACTTATCACTTGGTGAAGAGAATCCTAGAACAGGTTCATGGAGCAGTAGCTGACTTTGGTTGCAAGTGATCATTGTATTATCAATAAAAGAAGTATTTTTCCTCTCCCAATTCATGATGCGTCGAATGTTTACATTTGATTTATGTTTTTATTCTAACATACAACCCTTATTTATATATGAAATGCATGCTTGTAGATTTCTTTTTTTATGTCTTTGAATGCAGGCCAGCCTTGGCAGGAGGTTTGCAGTCAGCGAATCCTTCAAAGGCGAGAGGATCATCATCGAACGCGGAGCAGAGGTACAGTTACCCGGTCCTTCTCATTTTTATTTTCTTGTATGATTATGTGGTATGTTTGGGGTAGTTAGAGAAGTAGGAGACTTTTAAACGATTATTGATCTCCCTACCATGTAAACACTGGTGTAGCCATAGGGGGTTTTCCCACTAGCAGAACTAGTGACCATACTGGGGAATACCTCTAGGGTTTTAGCGGATTTTTTGGGTGTTTGATTGGTTTTATACCTTTTGGAGTTTCTATTGAGTCTGCTGAGTCTTTTAAGGGACTTTGGTCACCAGTTGGTTCCATACTAGTTCTCCTTGCCCTGTCATTTTGTTTGTTTTATTTCTTTTTTCAAGAAGTGCAGAGTTGTATGCACCCTACTGTGGATCAGAACGCATACATACACGCCCTTCTTTATAGACAACCCACGTACATACGCAGGATGCTTAAGCATCAATATCGTACCTATGTCAAGAAAGTGTTCTTAAGAAGAGGTAGTCAACCTCTTATTTGATTGAGGTGTTACTTCTCAATATTTTTTGACTAAGTTCAGTGTCTCTGTTTTTACAGTCATAGCTTGGGTTAGATGTCAATTTGCTTTTCTTTTTAAAGATTTCTTATGTTTACTTCTGAAAGGGTTTTAGGGGAGTCTTTAAGTTTGTTGATTAGTCTGTTTGGTTTCTTTAGTGACTCCTTTTGATCCATAGTGGGCCAGAGGTCAATTTCATTCTTGACATGTATTTATTTTCCCCCTTTCATTTTCTTTAAATAAAAGAGAAAAAAAAATATTTCAATTTTTTCCTATTTAAAGCATTTCCAAAAAAGAAAAATATTTTTCATTTCTCATTTTGGTAAAGTAGTTAGGGTTAGTTATTTTACTTGAAAGGAAAAAGAGTTCATTTTTTAAGTTATTTACTAATTTCTTATAACTTAAGTAGCTCGTAGTCGAGCGAAATTTCGTTTTAGGTCTTCTTTTTAAAGATCTTGAAAAGAGTTAGTTATGAAAAGTTGGTTACAAAGAGCTCGTTGAAAATCTTTATTTTTCTAGAAGTAATTTTGCTTTCAGATTTTCATTTACTTTCTCCTCTTTCGTCTCTCATACACATCACTAGTTTCACTACCTTATCCTCTGAGTTAAAACAATCCATTTAAAATGAACGCTAAATTAAAATTAACTAGTTTTTTATGTTTGTAGGATCAATCAACTAGTTTAGGGTTAGAGCCTTGAATT
This sequence comes from Picea glauca, assembly GCA_000966675.3. Taxonomy (NCBI): domain Eukaryota; kingdom Viridiplantae; phylum Streptophyta; class Pinopsida; order Pinales; family Pinaceae; genus Picea; species Picea glauca. The sequence goes on from JZKD02S0961133.1 coordinate 833,635, forward strand.
AGGTTGGAGAGGAAACTCTTCAAGGATTTTAAACAAACA
>JZKD02S0961133.1:863743-874642 GCA_000966675.3 Picea glauca
TATCTTCAAGATTTCCTTTGATATCTTGGGTTTGACAATATTTAACCAATCCTGTAATAAAACCAGACAATTCCAATCATATTTTAGGATCTATGTAATCTAAATTCAATAATAATGCTAAAGAGTATAATATTCATTTTCTATTCTATTTGCTCCTAAATAATCAAAAAGCCAATCAAGATGATATCATGAAATGTGGGAAAAAGGAATATATGTATACCTTTTTCATAACCTAACATACCCCCCCGCTTACCTTCTTTCATTTCCTCATGCAAGCTAAGATCTTACATGTAAATCAGTATTGTTGTAAGGTGGAAAGGTTGGTTCACCGGGCCTTCTGAACCCATTACTTCTTTTGAGTTCTCCAAAAGCAGCATCCTCCCTTTTCTTGTTAATTTGATAATATTTTTGGTAACTTTCTGGAGGGAACCAGATGATAGGGGGATTATATCTGCACCCAATCCAAGAAGTCCCTTCCTCTTGGAGTAATCTAGAATACCTCTCTATTATGTAGGTAGCTACAAAGAAATTTTTGTACCCAAAGGGTTCCCTACTCTTTACTTCATTGGAGAATGCATCCCATCTCAGTTTAGAAGCAGCAAGAGCTTCCTCCTTAATCTCCCTAAAATGAGTGATACCTGAACGTATAACCTGTAGATGGATAGGGGCTAAGGAGACTACGCCCCCCCCCCCCTCTTTTCATAAAGGTTTTATGTTTCATAATAGCTGGAAAGGACTTTGGAGGTTATCCCCTAACCCAGAGATCTATCCTAACTTCCCTCTTTAGGAAGGTTTTATGATCTTTACCCCATCTGACTTGGTTCTGAGTAAATGACAGAAATGCCTGAAATTGTATGTCACCTATGAATGAGCTAGGGTTATCTTCCCTTTTTTCTTCTAGAATGAAATTATGAAAGTACAATTCACACAAAAAGTATTGTAAATTTTCGTCCTGCTCTCTGAAACATGAAATAAAATCAGGTACAGTGGAAAATGAAATAGGTTTACCTTATCTGATGGCCTTCACTCTTAAAAACAGATATCGTTCCATCAAGAACAAAGTGTAATTGCTGGCAGGGGCTTTGCAATTAATAGCATCATAGTAAACATCACAGATTTCTTTGATTTTCTCCAATTCTTTTTCTAATTGGGTTTTCACCTTTTTTATCTTCCCTTGGGCTCTGGTGAGCACAGCATAGGTCTCACTCTCTATTGTTGTCATGTCCTTCAGTTGTTTAACAATATTTTTATGTTCATCCTTAGTGACCATCTCATCTTGGTGTTGAGCCAATGCTCATTGGTCTTGTCCCAGCTTTGCCTTTAGTTTATCAATGGTGACACCATGTGCTTGAGATTAAGATGCTTGGTATTCTTCCATAGCGCCCATCTCTTCCCTGGATTGAGTTAATGCTTGTTGGGCCTGTGTAAGTTATGCTTCCAGTCTGTCCACAATAGACCTTTGCTTTTGGGACTGGAGTGCCTGGTGCTCTGCTATAGTTAGTAATTCATTTCTATTTTAAACCAGGGTTTGTTGAAACTGCATCAATTCTTCCTCCAATATCTTAATGGTAGCATTATTCTCAAGGAGTTGAGCTATTTCCTTTAATACTGGGGTGTTTTTCTGCACCTCATCATCAATTGTTTCTGTAGCTATCATATTTTCCTATGTTTCTACAGGAATTACTTCCTCGTTCTGAGCTACTATTTCTTCAGGGTCTATTTGTATCCCTACAGAATTTGTACTGACTACTTCTTTAGGAAGAGGATTTCTTCCTTGCACTCTGGCCCTTTTGTTCTTCTTTCTTCTGTGGGCCTTATCTACTTCTTCTAATTGTTTCCTCAATTCCTTAATAATTTCCTTGAGTTTACCCACCTTCTGCTTCAATACTTCAGCCTTCTTAGCCTTTTTCTTCAACAGTTTGTTTTCCTTTTTAACTTTCTAATTTTTTTATGGCTCGTGGCTGATTTTTGTTTATGAGAGGTCTCAAGGTCTTCTTCATTCTGGCCAGCAGATGGTTGTTCCTCTATTCCTTCTAAATGTTCTGTCTTTCCAAGAGGGCTTCGTATTTCAAGATGAGGTTCTTCCTGTGTTGTGTCCTCTGGATAAGACATTTCAATATCAGGAAAATCTTCAGCTATTTTTGAAGAGGAGGATTTTTCTGGGCATTTTTCTGGATTATTTATGCCTCTGTCAATTGAGGTTCCCAAGCTTCCCAGAACCTGGGCTATTTATACCTCATAGCTCTTTAAACATTGTTCTGTCAGATGCTCTAATGTCGGTTGGGTGTCTTCCTAATCATTCCTTGGTGAGGTCTATTCTGCTTGTTGTTGGTCACTATAATTGATTATCAACTAAACAATCAAGTGCTACATAAATTGTCAACCTAGGGAAGTCTGTTATTTCAAAGGTAATCACGCACTATATATGCTCAATCTCAAAAGCAACCTAGAGTTGTAGTAAAAATATATTAGTCACACTTTGCCTTGAACAAACTGAATTTCTAACTTGAATTACAGGAAATCAACCTACCTATTGCAGAGCTCAAAGTTTAAAGAAATGATTAATTGAAGAATCTTGGATTACATTAAAATAACAACAAGATGATGCAACAGGAAAGACCAACTATTCTGTAACCAGAGAACAAGACCCTATTCCCAAAGTAGGAATCTTCAGCACCTGTTTCTGATCATCACACTTCATGAAATCATTGCTTAACTGAAATAATTGACACACACTAAAGGCTAACTATCTCTAACAGAGAACAGGACCCTATTCCCGAGGCAAGAACCTTCAGCACCTATTTCTAATTAGCACACTTTCATGAACTCATTAAAATAATTTCCATACACTGAAAGCTAACTATCTCTAACAGAGAACAGGACCCTATTCCTGAAGCAGGAACCTTCAGCACCTGTCTCTAATTATCAAGCTTTCATAAATTCACCAAGCAAGGTTGCTAACTAGAATGATTAACCGTTACTCAAGCATGAATCATATGAAAACAATGTAACAGCAAGACAGAGTTCTGTAAAGTAGTGTTTCAGCAAAATAGAGTTCAATAAAGTAGTGTTTCAGCAAAACAGAATTTAATCAAAGCATGAACAGAAATAATACTAACAAACTACAAATCTAATGGGTGAATCTTGTGAAGAAGGTGGGCCCTCCCTTCTCACAAGATTCCCCTGAAACGAAAGGGACTAGAGGAAAATACTCAGAACAATCTTTTATTCATCTATCAACTATGTTACATTACAATATGAAGTGAAACACATCCCTCTCCATAAAATCCTTTCTTAGCTAGAACAGAAGATGAAGATCCTCTCTAATGATGATTTCCTCTCATTTAAAGAGGAGAATCCCTTCGATACAATTTGATCAACGAATTACATGTGTACATCTGAGTCCTATTCTTAGTCAGATCGACTTTCTAAACTGGAATAGGATGTCCTAGTCTCCTGCAACAGAATGCTATTACAAGTGCTGAGTGAGGTGTTATTGTGGCAGCTGGAGTAACAGCTTCTTTATTTGTCTTATTGTTACTATTGTTGTATGTTGTTTCAGCATCGCAAATCGCGAGTTGTTTCAACCACGGGATTTGTGTTCTGATTGTTTCAACAACTTGGTCTGATGGTTAATGCTAGCTCAAGGTGGGGCTATTGTGGTCAATCTGTGTGAGTTGTTGTTTCAACATCGTTGACCAGGGACTGTGTGATAGCTTCTTCTGTGTGAGTTGTTGTTTCAGCATCGTTGACCACGGACTGTGTAGAAGGTTCTTCTGTGTGAGTTGTTGTTTCATCATCGTTGACCATGGATTGTGTAACAACTTCTTCTGTGTGAGTTGTTGTTTCAGCATCATTGACCATGGACTGTGTAATAGCTTCTTCTATATGAGTTGTTAATTCATCATTGTAGACCGTGAAGAGTGTAACAGCTTCCTCTGTATGAGTTGATGTTTCAGCATAGTCCACAGACTATTTCATCCACAGGGTGTTTCAGCAACAGTCCTCAATGCTAATCTATAGTTCGAACTATTTTAGCACTTATACCTTTCTGATCAATGGTTAAGTATGAGAGTAATGTATAATTATATGCAAAACGAATTAAACATATAGTAAAGAGAAGAGACGTTGTATAACTTTAGAAAGATAGGGTAAGGTGATAATGTGAGTTTAAATGTGATTGAAACAAGGGTGTAAAGGTAGAAAAAAGTGTGAGCAAAAAGGTACATTGTATGGTCCTAACCTCCCCCCCAACTTAAAATGTTGCATGTCCTCAGGTAACTTCACTCTGAATCAGAATCTGAGTACCGACTCTGAGCGTGCAAGTTACTCAAGCAATAGTTGTTGAAGGTGATGTCTGTTGGAGCTTTGAACCCTTGAACGCGTTGTAACCTTTTCCAAGCTGTTGTTTCGGCCTTCTTGGGCAACTTATAATGGACTTGATATTTCTCTGATGGCATTAGAGGATAGGAAAATGAAACCGGTATCCTATCCTACTTTCAGCACATTGTTGAACACACTTGATGTAGCTAGGTACCCTGAAGATTACTATCTCAAGATTTGTGGGGATAAAATGATTCTGTTTCTGTCTTTTCTCAGTAGATTGTTGCCAAAACATGTTATTTTCCTGTAGGGAAACAATCTCTGTTGATTTAATGAAATGATGACATTCCTGAAACACCGATGTCTATAGTTGCTTAATGTGTTGAGTCATCCCAGGTTTCTTTAAAAACTGATAATACTCTGTGACAAAGGTGGCAGCATTTTCTGGTTATGGCCTTATCTAGAGAAGGTGATTATCCTCATTGTGCTTGGTAGCTAGGAATTCATCCTGCCATATAATCTGATTGTTAAGGAAGGAGGTGAGTGCCCTAAACTGGATGTCACCGACAAGAGGGTTAAGGTTAAGCTGTCGGTTCTCAGGGATGGCCTCATTATGAAAATATGCCTCACAGAGGAGATGTTGATCCATAGCAGAGACTTCTGCAAAGGTTTTAATAAAATCTGTTGGATTTAGTACTGCATGGGGTCTACCTTCTTTGACTGATTTGATCTGAAACCAAGTAAGTCATTCCATGAGGAACAGAGAGTAATTGCAGGATGGTTTCCTTGCAGCCAATAGATTTTGTGCCAAGTCAAATATCAGGAGAAATATGCCGTTTAGCTCTTTATTTTGTTTCTTAAGGGCACGAGATTCCTGGCGTGTTTGCTCCAAAGCTTCCCAATTTGAGTAGATATGATTTATCCATATTTTCCTGTGCTCCTGTAGGATTTTGGCCTGTGTAACAACAGACTCTTTTTTCCATTTCTGTATTATTGCCTGCTCATCCCATGGTTGAGTTTTTGTTTCAGCATTGCAAGTAATAGGCTGAGGTAGGGTATGAGTGGCTTGTTCCACAAAGGTGTGGGTATTGATCTAGCTGGGGAGGGAAGATTCATCAATAGGCAATGTTTGTACAGCTTTATTAACAAAAGCAAGGGTTTCAGATTCAACATTTGTTGCAGGCCATGGCTCAGTATTAATTTTGGAAGGTCTTGCTAGTTCTTGTGTAACAGCAGGGTGTTCTTCTTTGACTGCAAAAGTTGAAGGTGCAGGGGAAGCTCTTGGAATTGGAATTTGAGTTACTTTGTAGCCTTCTTGATAGTAGATGTCCCCACATTGACTGCACATATATTCTCTACATGGATTCTATGTTGTAGTTTCATCTGACATGGTCGCTATGCACGCTAGGGTGTACAAGTTAAGTTCTTTCTCATAGGCTTCCTTTGTCGCGGCTAGCTCTTTCTTGTAGGCTTCCAGTTCAGACTTTAGGAACTCATTTTATTGTAGGACAGAGGCCATTGTTGGTTCTGGTTGTGGGGTAATTGGTTCTTGTGTAGCAGTCATAGTCGCACTAGTTGGTTCTTATGGAGCAGCTACAGGATCGGCAGTTGATTCTTGTGTTTCAGCTTCTTGCTGTAAAGAAAGTAATGTTGCAGCACCCTGGGCCTCTGATTCTTGTGTCTCAGTATGAATATTAGCAGTTGGTTCTTGTGTTTCAGCTATAGATGGTTCTTGTGTGACATCTATAGCTGGTTCTTGTGTTTCAACTACTGAATGAGTAGTTGGTTCTTGTGTTTCAGCTACTAAATTTGAAACGGATGATGTCGCAACCCACTGGGCCTCTGGTTCTTGTGTTTCAGTGCCCATGGGTGGAATAGGAAAAGATTCTGGCATTTGGGAGGTTGGAGGTGTACGGGGTATTAGTCGGATGGGATGGGGGTCTAGGGAAGTAACAGTAGTGGCTACCCTTGTTGAGGTCCTTGTTCATTTTCTTTGTAAAAAGGATGGAAAAAAAGGAATTTGCTTGTGTTTACATGGGGGTTTTTTCTCAATGATGGGACAGGGAGAATTGTTTGGTTCAGAATCATCACTAAGAATATGAAGGGCAGGAGTGGATGATTCTGGTAAAGTGTGGGGCGGGCTTGTTATGGTAGGGGGGTTAATTGGATTGATTGGGTCTGTAGGCAGACTGTTAGGTATTTCTAGAGAATCTGGGGGGTTTTGTGGTTGTTGTTCTTGCAGATTTTCAGGAATTTCAGTAGCTTCTTGGGGATCTATGGGTGGATTGTTTAGTGGAGGGTTTTGTTGAGAAAAACCCTTTTNTCTTCCATAGCGCCCATCTCTTCCCTGGATTGAGTTAATTCTTGTTGGGCCTGTGTAAGTTATGCTTCCAGTCTGTCCACAATATAACTTTGTTTCTGGGACTGGAGTGCCTGGTGCTCTGCTATAGTTAGTAATTCATTTCTATTTTAAACCAGGGTTTGTTGAAACTGCATCAATTCTTCCTCCAATATCTTGATGGTAGCATTCTTCTCAAGGAGTTGAGCTATTTCCTTTAATACTGGGGTGTTTGTCTGCACCTCATCATCAATTTTTTCTGTAGCTATCATATTTTCCTATGTTTCTACAGGAATTACTTCCTCGTTCTGAGCTACTATTTCTTCTACTACTATTTCTTCAGGGTCTATTTGTATCCCTACAGAATTTGTACTGACTACTTCTTTAGGAAGAGGATTTATTCCTTGCACCCTGGCCCTTTTGTTCTTCTTTCTTCTGTGGGCCTTATCTACTTGTTCTAATTGTTTCCTCAATTCCTTAATAATTTCCTTGAGTTTACCCACCTTCTGCTTCAATACTTCAGCCTTCTTAGCCTTTTTCTTCAACAGTTTGTTTTCCTTTTTTAACTTTATAATTTTGTTATGGCTCGTGGCTGATTTTTGTTTATGAGAGGTCTCAAGGTCTTCTTCATTCTGGCCAGCAGATGGTTGTTCCTCTATTCCTTCTAAATGTTTTGTCTTTCCAAGAGGGCTTCGTATTTCAAGATGAGGTTCTTCTTGTGTTGTGTCCTCTGGATAAGACATTTCAATATCAGGAAAATCTTCAGCTATTTTTTAAGAGGAGGCTTTTTCTGGGCATTTTTCTGGATTATTTGTGCCTCTGTCAATTGAGGTTCCCAAGCTTCCCAGAACCTGGGATATTTATACCTCATAGCTCTTTAAACATTGTTCTGTCAGATGCTCTAATGTCGGTTGGGTGTCTTCCTAATCATTCCTTGGTGAGGTCTATTCTGCTTGTTGTTTGTCACTATAATTGATTATCAACTAAACAATCAAGTGCTACATAAATTGTCAACCCAGGGAAGTCTGTTATTTCAAAGGTAATCACGCACTATATATGCTCAATCTCAAAAGCAACCTAGATTTGTAGTAAAAATATATTAGTCACACTTTGCCTTGAACAAACTGAATTTCTAACTTGAATTACAGGAAATCAACCTACGTATTGCAGAGCTCAAAGTTTAAAGAAATGATTAATTGAAGAATCTTGGATTACATTAAAATAACAACAAGATGTTGCAACAGGAAAGACCAACTATTCTGTAACCAGAGAACAAGACCCTATTCCCAAAGTAGGAATCTTCAGCACATGTTTCTGATCATCACACTTCATGAACTCATTGCTTAACTGAAATAATTGACACACACTAAAGGCTAACTATCTCTAACAGAGAACAGGACCCTATTCCCGAGGCAAGAACCTTCAGCACCTATTTCTAATTAGCACACTTTNACTGTGTAGAAGGTTCTTCTGTGTGAGTTGTTGTTTCATCATCGTTGACCACGGACTGTGTAACAGCTTCTTCTATGTGAGTTGTTGTTTCAGCATCATTGACCATGGACTATGTAATAGCTTCTTTTGTATGAGTTGTTGTTTCATCATTGTAGACCGTGAAGAGTGTAACAGCTTCCTCTGTATGAGTTGATGTTTCAGCATAGTCCACAGACTATTTCATCCATAGGGTGTTTCAGCAACAGTCCTCAATGCTAATCTACAGTTCGAACTATTTTAGCACCTATACCTTTCTGATCAATGGTTAAGTATGAGAGTAATGTAGAATTATATGCAAAACAAATTAAACATATAGTAAAGAGAAGAGACGTTGTATAACTTTAGAAAGATAGGGTAAGGTGATAATGTGAGTTTAAATGTGATTGAAACAAGGGTGTAAAGGTAGCAAAAAGTGTGAGCAAAAAGGTGCATTGTATGGTCCTAACATCCCCCCCAACTTAAAATGTTGCATGTCCTCAGGCAACTTCACTCTGAATCAGAATCTGAGTACTGACTCTGAGCGTGCAAGTTACTCAAGCAATAGTTGTGGAATGTGATGTTTGTTGGAGCTTTGAACCCTTGAACACATTGTAACCTTTTCCAAGCTGTTGTTTCGGCCTTCTTGATCAACTTATAATGGACTTGATATTTCTCTGATGGCATCAGAGGATAGGAAAATGAAACCGGTATCCTATCCTACTTTCGGCACATTGCTGAACACACTTGATGTAGCTAGGTACCCTGGAGATTGCTATCTCAAGATTTGTGGGGATAAAATGATTGTGTTTCTGTCTTTTCTCAGTAGATTGTTGCCAAAACATGTTATTTTCCTGTAGGGCAACAATCTCTGTTGATTTAATGAAATGATGACATTCTTGAAACACTGATGTCTATAGTTTCTTAATGTGTTGAGTCATCCCAGGTTTCTTTAAAAACTGATAATACTCTGTGACAAAGGTGGCAGCATTTTGTGGTTATGGCCTTATCCAGAGAAGGTGATTATCCTCATTGTGCTTGGTAGCTAGGAAGTCATCCTACCATATAATCTGATTGTTAAGGAAGGAGGTGAGTGCCCTAATCTGGATGTCACCGACAAGAGGGTTAAGGTTAAGCTGTCGGTTCTCAGGGATGGCCTCATTATGAAAATATGCCTCACAGAGGAGATGTTGATCCATAGCAGAGGCTTCTGCAAAGGTTTTAATCAAATCTGTTGGATTTAGTACTGCATGGGGTCTACCTTCTTTGACTGATTTGATCTGAAACCAAGTAAGTCATTCCATGAGGAACAGAGAGTAATTGCAGGATGGTTTCCTTGCAGCCAATAGCTTTTGTGCCAAGTCAAATATCAGGAGAAATCTGCCTTTTAGCTCTTTATTTTGTTTCTTAAGGGCACGAGATTCCTGGCGTGTTTGCTCCAAAGCTTCCCAATTTGAGTAGATATGATTTATCCAGATTTGTCTGTGCTCCTGTAGGCTTTTGGCCTGTGTAACAACAGACTCTTTTTTCCATTTCTGTATTATTGCCTGCTCATCCCATGGTTGAGTTTGTGTTTCAGCGTTGCAAGTAATAGGCTGAGGTAGGGTATGAGTGGCTTGTTCCACAAAGGTGTGGGTATTGATCTGGCTGGGAGGGGAAGATTCATCAATAGGCAATGTTTGTACAGCTTTATTAACAAAAGCAAGGGTTTCAGATTCAACATTTGTTGCAGGCCATGGCTCAGCATTAATTTTGGAAGGTCTTGCTAGTTCATGTGTAACAGCAGGGTGTTCTTCTTTGACTGCAAAAGTTGAAGGTGCAGGGGAAGCTCTTGGAATTGGAATTTGAGTTACTTTGTAGCCTGCTTGATAGTAGATGTCCCCACATTGACTGCACATATATTCTCTACATGGATTCTATGTTGTAGTTTCCTCTGACATGGTCGCTATGCACGCTAGGGTGTACAAGTTAAGTTCCTTCTCATAGGCTTCCTTTGCCGCGGCTAGCTCTTTCTTGTAGGCTTCCAGTTCAGACTTTAGGAACTCATTTTCTTGTAGGACAGAGGCCATTGTTGGTTCTGGTTGTGGGGTAACTGGTTCTTGTGTAGCAGTCATAGTCGCACTAGTTGGTTCTTATGGAGAAGCTACAGGATCGGCAGTTGATTCTTGTGTTCCAGCTTCTTGATGTAAATAAAGTAATGTTGCAGCACCTTGGGCCTCTGATTCTTGTGTCTCGGTATGAATATTAGCAGTTGGTTCTTGTGTTTCAGTTGTAGCTGGTTCTTGTGTGACATCTATAGCTGGTTCTTGTGTTTCAACTACTGAATGAGTAGCTGGTTCTTGTGTTTCAGCTACTAAATTTGAAACGGATGATGTCGCAACCCACTGGGCCTTTGGTTCTTGTGTTTCAGTGCCCATGGGTGGAATAGGAAAAGATTTTGGCATTTGGGAGGTTGGAGGTGTACGGGGTATTAGTCGGATGGGATGGGGGTCTAGGGCAGTAACAGTAGTGGCTACCCTTGTTGAGGTCCTTGTTCGTTTTCTTTGTAAAAAGGATGGAAAAAAAGGAATTTGCTTGCATTTACATGGGGGTTTTTCCTCAATGATGGGACAGGGAGAATTGTTTGGTTCAGAATCATCACTAAGAATATGAAGGGCAGGAGTGGATGATTCTGGTAAAGTGTGGGGCGGGCTTGGTATGGTAGGGGGGTTAATTGGATTGATTGGGTCTGTAGGCGGACTGTTAGGTATTTCTGGAGAATCTGGGGGGTT
>JZKD02S0961134.1:0-10450 GCA_000966675.3 Picea glauca
CGAAGGGTACGACCGTGTCGAGGTAAAAACCTTCTTTATTTTTAAAATATTCCTATAAATATTCATGGAAGGCATGTTCCCTCGTTACAAAAGAGACCATTCTCTTTGACATCTCCCAAGCCTCTAAAATTAATTCCATTATTTTCTTAATGTTCTTCTCCACATAGCCCCTGGCTGATGTAAGCAGGTTTGCAGATCCTTTTAGTTTTGCTGCAGGTGTGGTAGACCCAATTATTGCTAAAGGACTAGCAAGTACTAAAACAAGCATTAGAGATTCCTCCAATTCTTTGATTCTTTCCTTTAACTTGGCGTTCTCTACTTCAAGGCCTCCAATAGAACCTTCTAGAGTATCTCCAGTTTCTTGTTGAATTTGGGAAATTTGGGAAGGCCGCATGTTTCGAAGATTAACCTATGAATGATATTTCCACTTTTTATTAATTAGATCTCTTTTCTCAATAATTAAATTTTTGGACTCACTGTAAAAAACAACGCTCTGAAATACAAAAAAACTCTTCTTCATCGAAGGTCTCGCTCACAATTATTTTCATCAGAGGATTCTGGTGAGCTGTGTCCTCAGGATGATCAACGTTGGGGAACATTTTTTCGATGTCAATATCAAGTTCCATATCCTTGAGGGAGAGGTCGTGGATATCTCTTTTAGATCTAGGTCCATCCTCTTCTTGCACAATGTTTTTTTCTTTTCTTCCTCAAGGGAAGCTTGTGGGAAATTTCAATTTTTCCCGAAGGAGGGTTCTTATCTCCTCCTCCACCTAAAGAATTGCGGGTTACTTTATTAATTTGGTGGGCTGTTGGAGCACTGCTCCAAGATGTTGTACTCTTTGGATTGACAGTTGGGGATTGGGAACTCTTCTCACCCAAACATTGTCCTTTATGTTTGTATGACTCATTTGTGTTGAGTATCATTTCTAGGTCGCCAATGTCATGAGAAAGAGTGCCCGAGTCATTGTCTCTGTCTTCTTTCAGAATAAAATTAATAAAATAATTGTTGAAGCCAATTGCCAGTAGATGTTCTACAAAAATTTCGCTAGGGTTGAACCCTTTTACCCTTTCAACATATCTTATATTTAGGTTGTGGAAATGACCTACAAATTCATCAATCTTGTTCATACTTTTGAATATGAAGTCCCCAACTTTACAAGGGAGAGGTATGAATTGATTTTTTCTCTTTTCATGGAAAAAATGAAACCAATAGTTGTACTACCTTGCTATTCAATAACAAACATTTTGTCAGATATGTGGCATAGAAGGAAGGAAGGATTTTACTTGGAACTAAAACTCCTTATGACATTGTAATTCTCCATTTGTTCTAGTGTCCCCTTCCTATCTAGGAATTTACTCGCCTAGTCAGACATCCGGGGAGTGTCCTTTCCAAATATCAAGCCTTTAAAAACTGAGACAAAATCATTAAACACTTCATAAAATTTTTGGGAGGCCTTGTGCCTCCATAATGTTTGATACCGGAAGGTTACCAGGTTGAATTCACAGGTTACCTTCTTACACAGATAATCTCAGGAACTGACAGCAATGTGCTATCACAAAAACCAAATAAGATGACATAAATAATTTCTTCTCCTTCTTGTATTAAGACAATTGGGAAGAGATTTCAATGGAAATCAACTTGCCCCAATCAAAGATGGCCTTTTATTTGACCGTAAAATATAGAATGTAAAGAATCATGAGGGAAATGATGGTTGTAGTTTCTTGTCCTGTTATCCTCGTGAAAAGCCAAGCAATTTCCCGGAAAGGATTTTTGAATGAGATAAATTGCAATATTGTGATGTCCTCGGGGATGACCACTGGGTTCTCTAGTAATTCAAGTAATAGGTCTAATCCATTGTCATGCTTCTTTAAGAATTCTCTGCAATCTTCTCTCTTGAAGGTAAGCGTTGGCTCATGAAGCCTCAACATCTTACGAAATACCTAAGGTGATAGAGAGATAGGGGAATGATCCCACAATTGAATGATCTACTGGCTTGGAATATATCTCTCAACACACCAGGTGACCAACTCATTACAATCAAAGACTTATATGACACAACCTGCACGTGAAATTCCATACATTCAGATTACTTCCTTCTGGGTAGAAGGGGATGAGTAGTAGGAATATGCTTTGGACCACTAAAAACTATGGTCCTCACACCCGAAAATGTTCAATGTATATCCACATAACTGTTGTTGACTTGCTGCCATAAGTTGACAAAAACATTCCTTTGATCTAGATAATGTTTAAAACAAATTATTGAGAAGGATAATATAATCCTCCGTAAATCCTGGTTTAATGCGTTTTAATCAGAGATCTCTTCGATCCCTTCACTTATTAATGACAATATTTACAAACATGCATGATGATTTGTTATCATTCAAAGAATACTAAATGCGCATTGGGAAGAGCACAAGGGTGGTGGGGATGGATGAGAGAGAAATAGAATTTGATACTTTTGTGAACTCCGCAACCCGTGAGCCCGTGACTATAGAAGGTTTAAAATCGACTAAGTATAAAACAACAAAGTCGTCATTCAGACTCATTGTAGGAGGGACGGGGCTTGGAAGTTTTAGGAGTCCATGGGTCAAAATGTAGATTGTAGAAATTTTGGATGAAAAATGTATATCATGGAACATGGGGTATGAGAGTTCGACCCCGCCAACCCAAGAACCCGCAATTGAAAAATCGGCTAAGTATAGAAAAACAGGATGATCGGTTAGACTCGTGATGTGAGGTTATGGATGGAAATGATGATCTATAAGTATGCCAACTCAAGAACTCGTCGTTCTGAAAAAAATGACTAAGTATAGAACGAGAAAGGGAAAGTACAAGGGAAAAAAGGAAAGGGAAAAACAGGTAAGTATAGAAGAGGGAAGAGAAAGGGAGAAAAGAATTTGGGAAAATAGAAAAGGGGAGGGAAATTTTGAAAGCGGGAAATGACCTCAACAACTCTCTCCAAAAAAAAATGAGTATTAAATAAATACTACTCCAAGAAGAACTCCCCCAAAAATGTATCAACAACTCTTTCTCAACAATTGTTTTTCTTGTGATAATTTTTGGCACAAAGAATCAGAATGTAAATCTTATAGAAAGAACTATCATAAAAGTGTGCAAGGATATGGCCATAGGAACAACAAGTCTAGTATAAATCAAAGGAGTAGAAACTATAATTCGTTTTCTCCATTACTAGATTACAACATCGAATGTTACAAACATAGAAGTTATGGTCATAAAGATAATAATTGCAAATTATTAGATCTATCATGAAGACAAATACTTCAAAATTTTTGAAAGAAGAACATAAGAAGATATGGAAATAAAAACAAAAGGAAACATAATGCAAGGTAGCATTGTATGCCAAAGATAAAATAAGTCAATGGTATGTTGACAATGGGTGTTCAAAAAATATGACAGGAGATAAAAAACAATTCTTGAGTCCTGAAAAAGGAAAATAAAGGAAAGGTTACATTTTGAGATGACGTCTCGACCAAAATACTTGGTAAGGGGAAAATTAGTTTGGGAAATGACATAAATAAAGAAAAAAATGTGCTATTAGTTGAAAATTTGAAACCTAATCTTCTTAGTGTGAGCCATACATGTGATCAAGGAACCATTCTCAATTTTGAATTTAAAATATGAGATTAGAAAAGAAGACTCTAGAAAATTAGTATCTACTTCAACAAGGACACCAGTTGATGTTTATATATTAAATAAAGAAAAAGAAGAAAAGTGTTGCATGAGTCAAATAGATGAAAATTGGCTATGGCATAGAAGAATGGGACATATAAATTTTCATAATTTGGTAAAAGTAGGTAACAAGGGAGTTGTGAGAGGTATGCCAAAAATTATAAAACCTTCAAACCTTATTTGTAAGCACTGCCAAAGATAAAATAAGTCAATGGTATGTCGACAATGGGTGTTCAAAACATATGACAGGAGATCAAAACAAATTATTGAGTCTGGAAAAGGAAAAGAAAGGAAAGGTTACATTTTGAGATGATGTCTCTGCCAAAATACCTGGCAAGGGGGAAATTAGTCTAGGAAATGACAAAACTAAAGTAGAAAATGTGCTATTAGTTGAAAATTTGAAACCTAATATTCTTAGTGTGAGAAAAACATGTGATCAAGGAAACATTCTCAATTTTGACTCTAAAAATGTGAGATTAGAAAAGAATACTCTAGAAAATTAATATCTACTGCAACAAGGACACCAAACGATGTTTATATCTTAAATACAGAAAAGAAGAAAAATGTTGCATGAGTCAAATAGATGAAAATTGGCTATGGAATAGAAGAATGGGACATATAAATTTTGATAATTTGGTAAAAGTAAGTAACAAGGGAGTTGTGAGAGGTATGCCAAAAATTATAAAACCTTCAAACCTTGTTTGTAAGCACTACCAACATGAGAAGCAGACAAAATTACGATTCAAGACGAAAGAGTATTCTACCTCAAAAACATTAAAACATGTTCATACTAGCCTATGTGGGCCAACAAGAAAAAAGAGTATACAAGGATACTATTATTTTATTTTTTTCATTGATGACTATACTAGAATGACTTGGGTGTGATTTCTTAGATAGAAATCATAATATTTTGAAAACTTTAAAGCTTTCAAAGCACTGGCGGAAAATGAGACTGATCTCAAAATCAAGTGTCTCAGACCAAGCAATGGAGGGGAATTTACTTCCCACAAATTCAATTAGTTTTTTGAAACTCATGCAATCAAAAGACACTTTTATGCTCCAATGACTCCTCAACAAAATGGAGTTGCTGAAAGGAAAAATAGAACTGTTCAAGAGGCATCCAAAATTATGCTAAATGAAGCCAACCTACTGGATATATATTGGAGAGAAGCAATGTATACAACTGTATACATACTTAACAGAGGACATCTTAGATTTAACTATGAAGAAACACCATATGAGTTATGGTATAGCTGGCCAACATCAATTAAGCATTTCAAAGTGTTTGGGAGCAAATGCTACATAAAGAGAGATGATGATAACCTAGGAAAATTTGATTCCAGAACTGATGAAGGCATATTTATTGGTTACTCATCCAACAAAAATTCCTGTAAATGTTACAATCTAAGGCTACATAATATTGTGGAAAGTGAAAATGTAAAAGTGGATGATGTAAAAACAAAAGGGATCAAATCTCAAGTTGATCTACAAATTGATGAAAGAATAAGAGATGATGATGATGATGAAAGTATAGATATACAAGATGAAGAATCATGCATTGAAGAAGAAAAAGATGAAGAATAATCATAAGAAAACGTAGAAAAAGAGTCACCAAGACAAGATACAAAAACACCATCAAAGAAATTACAAAGAGATCATCCAGAAAGTCTAATCCTTGGTAATAAAAGTGTTGGAGTTAAAACAAGAAGAAAAATAATGTATAAATTAGAACAAGCCTTATTGTCCTTAATAAAACCCAAAATATTTGCAGAAGCTAGAAAATATGAAGACTGGATCAAAGCCATGAATGAAGAGCTGGATCAAATAGAGAAAAACTAGATCTGGGAACTTGTCCCAAGACCAACAAATAAAAATGTGGTAGGGACCAAGTGTATTTTTAAAAATAAATTTAATGAAGATGGTCAAGTTATAAGAAATAAAGAAAGACTGGTGTGCAAAGGTAATGCACACGTATACAAGATTGAATTTGAAGAAACCTTTTCTCTAGTTTCAAGAATGGAAGCCATCAAATTATTTCTAGCATACTCATGCTTTAAATTTTTTAAAGTCTATCAGATGGATGTAAAGTATGCATTTATGAATGAATACCTAAAATAAGAAGTCTACACAGAGTATCTAGAAGGATTTGAACAACTAGGAAAATAAGAACAAATGTATAGATTGAAGAAGACACTCTGTGACATTAAACAAGCACCTAGAGCATGATATGCAAGATTGGATACGTACCTATTGCAACAAGGATTCAAAAGAGACATGTATAACAACAATATCTATGTTAGAATTGAAAAAAATATAGTTTGTTAGTCACAATGGTCTATGTGGATGACATCATATTTGGTTGCAACAATGATGAATCAAGTCGTAAATTTGGTCAAGAAATGTCAAAGGAGTTTGAAATGTCTATGATTGGAGAGCTAACTTTCTTCCTTGGACTTCAAATCACTCAGTCATTGAAAGAAATGTTTATTACTTGGTCCAAATACCTGAAAGAGATACTTAAATTTTTTGGAATGGATGAAAGTGCATTTGTTAGCACTCCAATGACAACCAACTGCAAACTCAACAAAGAATATGAATCACCTTCTGTATATTCAACTCTCTAAAAATCTATGGTTGGGAGGCTACTATATTTGACTGCATCCAAACCTGATATCATGCAGAAAGTAGGAATGGTGGCAAGATTTCAATCATCTCCCAAGGAATCACATGTGATGGTTGTCAAGAGAATATTTAGATATCTTATAGGCATATCAGACTTTGGATTATGGTATCCAAGGAATAAATAATTTGAACCAATTTCCTATACAGATGCTAATTGGGCTGATAGTGTGGATGAAAAAAAGAGCACTAGTGGAAATGCATTTTTATTAGGAGAATGTCTAGTCTCATGGTCAAGTAGAAAACAATCATCAATTTCACTATCTACCACAGAGGGAGAATATATTGTCATTGTTGAATGTTGCACTCAAATCTTGTGGATGATACAAACATTGGAGAATATTAAAATTGAATGTAATCAATCTATACCTATCTATTTGACAATACAAGTTCCATCAAAATCTTCAAGAATCCAATCATGCATGCAAAGAACAAACAAATATCCATTAAGTATCATTTCTTGAGAGAGAAAATTAGTGACAAAAAGGTTAGATTGGAGTATGTTAGTTCAAAGGAGCATATATTGGACATATTCACTAAATCCCTGCCTAAAGAAGCATTTGAACATCTAAGGAAAAATATGGGAGTAATTACTCGACAGTAAAAAAAATCATGATGACAAGGGAGAAACGTTGACAGGGGAGAAACATTTACAGTGAGAGCTATCAAAGATAGAGGATGGAAAACGATTCACTGGAAAAATAAATGGTTGTTGATAGGGGGAGCAAGAAAAAAAAATGACAAGTACTGTCACTCAAAACAAAAGAAGAACTAGTATTAGACAATTGATGATGAACTTCATTATGGTATCAGAAGCTTTGACGTTGATGTCAAAGGGGGAGAAAATAATGAAAAAACAATTACTCATTGTTAAGGGAGCATTTTGTTTTACAATGTGTTGCCATCAAACATCTCCTAGAAATTATTATAAACCTTAATAATATTATTATGATTTAAACATTTCCTAGAAATTATTATAAATAATAATAATATTATGATTTAAACATTTCCTAGAAATTATTATAAATAATAATAATATTATGATTTAAACATTTCTTATAAATTATTATAAACCATAATAATATTATTATTATGATTTTTATGTTTACTACAAACTAGTAATTTTATTATATTAATTAATTTGAATAATATATAATTAATATATTTATTGCATGAAAAGTACATTTTGTAGTCATCATAAAATAAATGAGGAGATGTGTAATTCCTTCCATTCTCAATATAAAACTAACATGTGATACTTTTAAAAAATTGAAAATATTAAATAAATAAAAAATATACAATATTGACTCTAATCTAAATTTAAACCCTCTACATATACACTTTTTTTTAGCTTTAATAAATTTTTTTTGAAACTTTAATAACATTTGATCATCGACAACTTATAAAAATCTAATTAGGAAACATCAAATTTTACAAATTTTTAAATTACTTCATAATATTTAACTATTCCCACTTGTAAAATATTTAACTTAAAATTTGAAATCTAAAATATTTGACTTAAAATTTTCTAAAATATTTGACTTAAAATTTGAAATCAAAACTTCATTCTAGAAAATGAATTTATTATTTAAATATTTTATAAGAAATAATTTCTCAAATTTGGAAGTAGTTTTAGATATTGTGACTATTAAAAAATTTACTTTAGTTTTTATTATGAGAAAAGTCAATCCATCTTAAGTTTAAAGCAATCTTAAATTTGGATCTATGCAACCATATCACAACCAAAGGAGAATCTAAATAAATCACCAAAGGAGAATCTAAATAAATCAATGGTGACATTTTCTATCATCAAGCAATCTTAAATTTGGATCTATGCAACCATATCACAACCAAAGGAGAATCTAAATAAATCAATGGTGACATTTTCTATCATCATACCCAATAAATCAATGGTGACATTTTCTATCATCATACCCACTTGAGAATACATTTTCTAGTTGAACTCTCACCAATTTAGATATATATTAGATATCACTTGGATCAGTATTAATGTTAACCGATAGAAGTTGCACTAAGCTTAGAAACAATTGAGCAAGATATAAGGTACAATTCATTTTTTTCTACAATATCTACACTTTAGTTCATCTAAAGGACCGAGATATATTGATTAGTTGAATCAAATATCTATTTTATGGGATGATATTTGACAACTACAAAGTATATATATTGGGAATATTTCTAGAGATACACCAATTATTGGAAACATTAGTGTACACAATCAAAGAAATTACTTGAGAAACAAACTGGAATTAGAAATGAAGATGCGTGTAGAGACATTTGATTTGGTACCGTGTATAAGGTGAGAGAGCCATATCCAATAAAAACATTTCCTATATGAACTATATATATTAATGTGATTTATGTGACGAAATTAGTGGAAGTATGGTAAAGGGGTTGAAGGGTAGCATAGGTTTTAGGGTAATACTATCCTTTAGCGTCAGGGATAATGAGGGAGATAAATTTATGTGTAGATTTTCCTTGTGAACATGGCAGAGGACTAGGCCATTAATCCTTTGGTGAAGATTTCCATGATTCTCTAGTTTGTATTTTATTCTTTTTTTTGATACATGTATTGATTTTAGTGATGATATAATGCATAATGATTTAGTGCATTGATTTAAGAAATGGAAAAGGAAGCACAAGAACTTGGAAATAATATAAAACAAAACATGGAATAGATGCATATACAAATCTAAAGACTAGACAATATAGATGAGTTAGAAATAAATCATAGTTGTCAATAATTTAAATTTATGTGTTTTACAATGGTTTGTACTTCAATCAACAATGAAGGTAAATAATACAAAATATTGAGATCTAGATTAACTGAACTCAATATTTGTTTTACAAAATGGCACTTGTCAACTATAAAGTCAAGCTATTGGGAATATTTTTGGAGGCACACCAATTGTTGGAAATGTGAGATTATGGGATTAGAGGAGTTACTTGAGCAATGAAGACAACATTGAACTAAAATTAAAAATACATATATGGAGACAATTATTTTGATACCATGTTTGAGGTCACAGAGTTGTGTCTAACAACAATATTTGCTAAACAAATTTAAAAGATTAATATGATAAATTTACTAAAAATATGGTAAATGGGTTGGAGGGGAGCTTAGGGTTAAGGGATAATATTACCTTTAACATTAGGGAGAAAGATGGAGACAAGTGTAGCTCCACAATTGGTAACATTTATGTTCAAGTTTCCCTTATGAATATGGAACAAGTCTAAGCCATTAATCATCTAGTTAATATTCCCATGACCACCCAACGTATCTTTCTAGTGCTGTTTCTTATCAATGTAGTGATATTAGTGATGATAAAATTCAAAATGATTTAGTACATTGATTTAGGAATGATAAAGGAGAAATCTAAAACTTAAAAACCTATAGAAATGCGATTGTGGTTGATGTTAAAGATGCACAATGGAGAAAATCGATAATGCATTGATTCATTGTTTGTACCATGGATAACAACATTGATTTTAGTATTGGTACAACATAATAAGTTTTTTGATGCATTCCTCTTAGTATAGTGCATTGATTTCAATGTTTCCGTAATGAATAAATTGATTTCAATGTTTCCACAATGAATAAATTGATTTCAATGCATTGGTTTTAGTGCCTCATGCATTGATTTCATTATATTGCATAGATTCAATGTTCATAAAGTCAATGATTTATCACTAAGTAGTTTGTTGCATTGGTTTTACTATAGTGTATTGATTTCAATGTTTGTACAATGGATGAAATTGATTTTATACTTTGTGTAGTTACAATGATTGACATTGGAAAAAATAACTATTAATATTGGAAAAAAAGAGAGGTAGTGTATGACATTTATTACAATATCTCGAGTTAAAGGTTTGAATGGTGTTGAGTTTGAATCTCCTTTTACATATGATCGATATGAAAAGATGGGAAAGCTAGTAGTTGTGATTATATGCAAAACAAGATAGATTGAGAAGATCAATGTGTAATCTATTTCTTATTAATTATATGCATCATATTACTTCTATTCACATCATTGAATCTTGTTACTTTATTACTATTCA
>JZKD02S0961134.1:30747-53417 GCA_000966675.3 Picea glauca
ATTATATAATGTTGAATTCTCTCCAAGGCAATATGGAACATGCAATTGCACAACATTAGGATAAAAAACATCGGGGTACAAGGAATAATATGTAGAAGAATTGAGGAGACGAAATGCATCTCTTGAAATGATAGGTATATACGTTTCAGAATATGGTTTTGTTCCCTCTCCTTGTATAAACTGATTAACCTTTGTTGTATTCTCTTTTAAAGAATACGAGACAGTTTCTAAGAGACAATTTGGTTCATTATGTGAGGGAAAATTTGAGATCAAATCACTAGAGATAGAAGGTTGATTAATAGTCTTCCTAATGATTTTGTCTCCCACTGATTGATCATGGATCTGTTCAATTAAAT
This sequence comes from Picea glauca, assembly GCA_000966675.3. NCBI lineage: Eukaryota > Viridiplantae > Streptophyta > Pinopsida > Pinales > Pinaceae > Picea > Picea glauca. Next base: position 31,104 of record JZKD02S0961134.1, read on the forward strand.
TAGGGGAAGATTTGTCGTCCACATGATTATCAACTTCACATTTATCCTCTTTTACTTTAGAAACTGTTATAAAATCTATGAGAGTGGGACAACTGTCATCATTTAAAGTAAAGGTTCCTTCTTCAACAAGATGAGACATTGTTTGCAAAGAATGATTAGGTGTGACAATTGAATTATGTGGCTCATGATTTTCCAAAATGAAAGAAGTCGACAAAAATTGTGGTGCTTCAAAATCTTCAAGATCAACATGAAAATTTGAACCATCTCGAGATTGAGTGTTAGTGCTCAATTCAGATTGGTTAACAATTAATTGATCTTGCTTGTCTGAGAGAGAAACAAGATATTCAAAACATTCATTAATAAGTGGCATTTCTTTCAAAGGGAATCTAATACCAACATGAATGAACCTAATTGCAAAATCATTGAATGATTCACCATTTTCTTTCCTTAAGCAACTTAATTCTTCACATAATTCATCATAATCATAGTTTCTAAAATCTGATAAAAACTCAAATACAAACTCAGACAAAGAATGAATAGAATTAGCCCGAAAAGATTCAAACCAAACCTTAACCCGGCCCCGGAAAGTGAGAGCGAACAATCTGCACGTAACATTAGAATCAGTGATCTTATGTCTTAAACACATATAAAAAAAATTAGAAATATGGTCTACTGCAGATGTGTTCCCTTGACCATCAAAGGTGAGTTCTGAAAATAGATCAACTGTCTTGTTGGAAATAATTGGTAGTGAGACATTAAAATCATGTTCCGACACAGTGATTTGGGCAGGAGCCATTAAGAATTTGAAGAAATTGACTCCAAATAGTTAGCTTGCCTTGTAGTGCATTATAAGATGATACACAAGAAGGATTTATAAATTTGGAATTATGAAAAGATGAGGGGTGAAACATTTAATCATTAAATCGACCTCGGCCCTCCTTCTAGCGCCATTTGTTGATGGGAGAAATTGAACGCTCGCCAACTGGAAGAGTGGATCCGGTCCGGGGTTGTCTAAATAACCCAAGCCATTTGGGATAACCCCCCCTGACGGGTTTAGCAGCTCCGTTAGCCGATCTAAGTCCTAGAAAAACAAAATAAAACTACTCTAAATGAACTAATCTAAATAAAAATAACAATTAAAACAAACTAATAAACAAATCTGAACTACTAATATATACAATTTACTATATAATACTATAATAAATCTATGAAATTTAACATTCAACTATCAACATAATTAAATTTTAATCACAAATGTACAATATTTACAAATTACAGATTTAGATGAAAACCTGCAAAAATCATTTGTAAACTGTCCTAAGACAACAAAACTATTGTTTTTTTATTTTTAAAATTTTATGAGAAAGAAATAATCTAAAAAACTATCTAAGCTAAGAAACTAAAATGATAATTCTAACTAAGAATCTAAACTATATATATATATATATATCTAATTAAACTACTTAAAATAACACTAATAAATTAACTATTAAACAACATATAGCAAACTGACCCGAAGTAACGCTTCAGGTTTTTCCTGTGTATGATGGTCGATTCAGCTATTTGGTGGGAAGAAACCCGCACCAGATTCTCCACGAGCTTCTCGTAAACAGAAATTTGATGTGCTCTTGAAATATAAATAACAGGACAAACAAGACATAAAAAATTACAACAATCTTATAATTTACAAATCGTCCCAGCTAGATAAATCTGTGTGCAAAGACTTGTACAAAGTGATTCATTTAACGAAAAAGGTAAACCTGAAATTCATTAAACTGAAGCAGACTAATTGCTGTATTTTTAAATAAGAGAGATCATACATGGAAAACATATAAATCAAATCACATCAATGTGCAATGAATCATGATAGCTAAAGTAGTCAATAATTAATTGCAAACTGATATGCAGAAAACTTGAAACAAAAGTTTGATATATTGAAAGAGAAAGTTGTTAAAAGACATCAAATTTCATCTCAGTCTGAATCATAAATCCATAGTCTGGTTCTATCCACAGTGATCATGGTTTATTACAAAAAATTGACAAGTATTTAAAGACTTCCCACAGGGTAAAACATCCCTGTGGGAATTATCAAAACAGTTTACAAAAATCTGAGGATAATATCCCAARTCTCTATTTCTDACTCAAGCTAACAACCTRAMACAAAACCATATCCAAWGTATCTCCTAAACTRCCAYAGCATKCCCAWTTGATCATTGTAATTCRTATGCACCTGAAMGAAGACAAAAATAGACAAGTTTAGAGGATATTTTATTGATAAAATTGTCAAAAATCTAATTTTTAAGACTAGCTACAGAATCTTGCGATTCTGTAGCTGGTCTAATTTGGACACATAATCGTTTCAAAACCAATTCGAATATTAAAGAATTATATTCAAACTATTAAACAAATATTTGATTTCTAATTAGAAACCAAACGAATCATTCAAATCGAAACTTGTATGCAAATTGAAACAAACTAAATCGTGGTCAACCGAATGGTAACATAGATGCATGCACTCTGTTCAATTTGTTATCACCAATTTGGGGTAAACAGAATCGCATTAGATAATTCGATAGTAATGAAATGATTTTCATGAACCAATTCCAATCGACACAAACTGTAACCGGTTAAACAAATCATGCATGCAATAGTTTATGTCACTTCAGCCATCAACAAAATCATTGTCGAATCCAAACGAAATCAACATGATCATTTTTCAAATTAATATAACTATATTAAACATATACAAACGATCATGCTAATCGTCGCATGCAATAATCATTTGCAAATCACATCAAACATGAATGAATCAAAACAGTTTGGGGTTGACACAATCGTTATGAATGAACACAGCTCCGCAATTTTAGAAAATAGATCTTTTGGACAGGTTGAATGTAATCAAAATCCAAACGAGAATATTGATTCAATACAAAACAGAGTCGTTCCTGGTAAATCAAAGTCAACATGGTTGTTTTGAGTCTATTAGGATCAAACAAAACTAATTGAAATCAAACCAAATAGATTATCCAAAATCAGACGAATAGAATTGATTAAAAAACAAACCAAACCGAATAAAAAACCAATCAATTGCTTATACTAAGTTGGGCACGACAAAATATCATAACCAAATCATAGCTACATTTGAGTTTAGTAAAATGAATCTACTGTACATGATCCACAACAGAACCGGTTTTGATGATCAAACTATAACAAAATCATTTCAAATGTATTAAAATGAACAGAGCTAATTTGAAAGCAAAACTGAATCCGTTATATTAATTCAAGAAAACTTACAAAGCAAAATTCATATTGAAATTCATACCTGGAAAATAAAAAAACAACTCGGTCATGATAATTTGGAATTGACGAAGGTTGTTTCCGCTTCGACATTCCTGAAGACAATTGAACCGGTGTTTTTTTGTTTCTTGTCATTAGCTTGAAGCCTGTCTCTTTCTTTTGACAACACTGTAACTTGGTCCTCTAACGATTTGATCTTTGATTGCAACAAGGGAACATCGGTGTAATAACGCTCTAGCCACACATTGCATTGGATGCATGATGTTTTCTCAGGCTTTGATATCACAGGCAAGGGTTTGTTTAAATCACCAGGGGTTTCATTATGCATCTTGATTCCCGGGTAGTTAGGGTTGTTTTTGAGGCAAGGGGGTAAATTAGAGACATAGTCATAGGGTTTCTTGGAGCATAGGCCATGGGAATAGGGGTACTCTTCAGCTAGGAAATGCTCGATATCAGAGTCCAAGTCCTCGCTTAGAACTATGGGATTTTGGTCGACGTTTGGGTTAGGTTTATTCCGGGAAAGTCTCGATATCAATCGAGCATTTTTCTTACCTCTGCTGTCGACAGTAGGATTACCCTTAACTTTCTTACTCCCAAGCTTCTTGACGGCCTTAGTCTTGTCTTTTGTGCATGGATTGGTTAGGATATCGGGTAGGTCGATGTCAGGGCAATCCGAGGGTTTTTAAGGGGGTAGAAGGATATGAAATGGCACGGCTGGTCCAGCCAAAGTCTCATTAACCACAACCTTATCAATTTGAATAGACTCTGGATTAGCAAAGGCATTTCTAGATAGAAAGGCTTGCCAATTATCGCCATGAAGGCTCAAATGATGGACGATAATGAGTCTAATTAAGCCGTGATGAAAAAGGTTGCTATCATCCTTCTCGCACTTGAATCTCTTAGACATCTTGTAAAGACTACGTAAGAAGTAATGCGACATGTTCAAAGGATAGCCCATGAAATTCATCAATAACTGGAGGTGATACAGAAAAAACAAGCCATACAGACCTTCACAGGTCACAAATTGTTTCACAATTACCAAAAGATCGTGCCACCTGGGTTTGAGGGTAGAAATAGGCGCACCTTTATCACAGGAGACAACCTTCCTTGATACGAATAGTAATGGCCACGACACCTCATCAACTTTGGAATTTTTAAACCACCTTTGGCCTGTAGCCGAAAATCCTGTAGCAGAGCTTATGAATTCTTCATTCAGCTCGAGTTGTATGTCACCGACTTTAGCCCTGCACTCGTCAAAGGTGAGGGAGAATTGTTGGGCAACCGAAAGGTTGAAACCCTCGAACCCCTGTATAAACACGATCCAACCACTATTTTCTAAATCCTTTCGAGCCTTATCGAATAGTAATAGAGCTTGGTTACCAGTTGGCTCTATGCGCACCACCGGTGCCATAGACAGGAGCACACGGTGAGCAGGGTGCAGGGGCTAGGGTTTGAACAGAGTATACACAGGGGCAAAACGCTCACAGGCTTACCCAAAAACACCAGAGGTGACCCGGGATAGGGGGAAAGCATTAATGACAGAATGTGCAAAGGTGGTGGAGCTATTTCGGCCCATGCAAAACATTCATTTCCCACAGTACAACCGACGGCGCATATAACGTTCAAACCACTATTGCATAGGTTAAAAACCATGCCTTTCAATCAATCAATGAAACCTATGGTAAGTCGACCAAACATTTGCGCGAGCAATAGTTTTATCATAGCTTTAAAACCAAACAATGAATCGAAATCAATACCAAGGGTTCGATCATATGAAATATGTGTTGTGTGATAAGATTTATACGAAGGGTATAACCACAACGCCAATCATTTTCATGAAACCAATGTGTCAAGGGAATCGATCAAAGACTAGAGAAATCAAACCATCAATAAACCAACGATTGAATCACAAGCCTTAACAAATCATATTAACAATTAAAGAATGCCAAATGAATAAGGATCTTGGAGTCTTGTCGACTGTTTAATCATAATCAAATTGGAAACACAATGGGCATATCGTCAAGAATGATCACAACAATCCAGTGACGATTTTAATGTGACTTCGAAAACCAAGTTTTCACGCTTGTAGTCATGAAAACGAGAACCAAGGTAAGTGTGAAAACACACGAAATAATAGTGTCGTTTTATTCAAGGATTGCGACGAAAATCAAGGTTTGCAAAACACTGGTGTAGGCAGCTTATAAGGACAGTAGAAAAATGCGAATTGGATGCCAACACAACTGAAATACTGTAATTAATAGACTGATAGAAAATGTTGGAGGATCTTCATCCGGGATAGGAGTATAATAATAAGAGTTCATATTACAGGTCACTGTGTATGGTGCATGACCAATACCTAAATTATTATATGGAGAAGATATAGGTATATACTTAATTGTAGGTGGAAGTAAGTACATACATTAATAGAGAGTTAAAGCGAATTTTCTACAGTAAAATGATAATATTCTCCTTTACATGCGCACATAGTAGACAATCAAGTTACCTACTATTCTAGCAGTGATGAAGATCCAGACTTGCAATCACAAGCATAATTAAATGTGCAGAACTAAGTACTTTGACAAATTTCTAGACTGGTGTAGTAATGCCATTATAGATCGAATTGAATCTTACCTTCTCTTAAATTCTAAGCTTAAACGAAGTTGAATTATGTCACATAATTTTTTTTTGATGGTAAAATTGAGGTTCATTACATATGGTGTCAGAACAAAAGTTACAACATTGGGCCTGAACAAGGCCACATTAATTGTTTAGTATATATTCTGGTTTATGAAAAAACTAATAAATCTCGTGGATTACAAACATAAATCTTTTCTGTTTTGTGTTGAATAATGGCAACTCAAGAAGGTGCAGAAATCAGGATGGAAGAGAATCTGCAGCAAGGACCTCTTGGAGATCCAAGACATAACAGTGATGGAAGCTCACCCACGGAGGTGTTGGAAGTAATGAGGAACCTTATTTTTGAACTGCAGGTTTTCAAGGCCGACAATGAAAAATTGAAGAAGGCACAACAGGAAGGACAAGAGATAAATGAAGTCTTGCTGCATAGTATAGTAACCAAGAAAATCCCAAAAGATGATAACCCTGAGGAAGAGGTCAACAAAAGGGCCTCCAAGAATTTTGGTGCAAAAATAGAAAAAGGAGACAGTTCGTTTGAAGGGACACCTTCAGCTGAAGACAAAACCATACCAGACAAAAAAAAACAAAAAACAAACAGACCACCTTGAAGGATAATTTAAAAATATTAAACCAACTACCTTTGATGGAGAATCCAGGACAAGAGAAGAGGCTGAGGCATGATTGTTGGACATAAAAAAATACTTCCAAATCTACAACTATTCCAGTAACATGAAGGTCATAATGGCCATCTATAATCTGAAGGGTAATGACAGCATTTGGTGGCGGGACCTGAAATTGGCCAAGGGCCTAAAGGAGAAACAGTTGGAATGGTCCGACTTCAAGAAGTATTTCAAGAAACAATACCTTTCTGAAAGCTATTATGAAAGGAAGATGAAATAATTTTATGAGTTATGACTTGGAAAAATGACGATGGAGGACCTTATAAATAAATTTCTGGAACTACTAAGGTTCGTACCATACATCCAGGAGGATAAGGTAATAATCCAGTGATTCTTAAGCTATTTACCACAATCCTACAGGGACAAAATTGAGTTTGACAACCCCAAATCCTTGAGTGAGGTATTCAGGAAATCACGAATGTTCTATGACCAATATAAACAACGAGTAGAGTTTCCCAAGACCTGGAAGGATAAGAAGCAAGATGGAATAAACCAACAGAAGAAGGGATACCAGCCAACTCCTTATTGAAATGCAGCAAAAAGTTTCCCAAGGAAGGATTTTCACTCCAATCATCCGAATACGCAAGGTAATGGTAAAACGGTAAACCTGGGAATGAAGAAGTTTGGGGACAACTCCCACGATCCATTAAAGTGTTGGGAGTGTGGAGAGTCTCATCTAAGGAGGAACTGTCCACGTTTAATTACAACAAACAAAACTGCTATTCACAATTTACAGGAAGCCTCGATAGTGGGAGACATGGGCAGACGTTTGCATCGGACAAATGCAGCCATAGATGGTCGACAAGATGACCACCAGTCCTCGGTGGTAGAGATCGAAGGTAAAATCCATGAAACTCAAATTTCTATTTTAATTGACCATGGAGCTACGCTAAGTTATATTACTCCCGGTGTAGTAGAATCGAATAAACTTAAGAAACAAAAGCATGCAAAATCTTGGTTTGTACAACTAGCAACAGGTACTAAAAGAAAAGTAGTCAACTTTATTTCTGATCTTGAGTTCATCTTAGATGGTCAAAAGATAAGGACCAATCTAAACATCCTACCACTAGGATCTTATGATATGATTATCAGGATGGATTGGTTGGAACAACACAAAGTAGTACTAGACTGTTATACCAAGATACTTAGCTACAAAGATAATTTTGGCACTGTTAGAACAACCCAAGGCATACCAAAACCTGTGTCAGTCAGACAATTTTTAGTGATGCAATTCAAGAAATGTATTAGAAAGGGATGTCAAGTTTATGCCATCCAAGTAACGAATCTATTAGAAAAAGAAGATAAGCCCAAGTTAGAAGACTTTGCTGTCCTACGTGAATTCAGAGACATGTTTGTTGATGAGATACCAGAATTGCCTCCTAGGAGAGAAATAGATTTCTCCATAGACTTACTACCCGGATCAGCCCCGATCTCAAAAGCACCCTACCGAATGAGTCTACCAGAACTGACAGAATTAAAAATACAATTACAAGAATTATTGGATAAAGAGTATATCAGACCCAGTGTCTCGCTAAGGGGAGCACTAGTCCTCTTTGTGAAAAAGAAAGACAGTACTCTAAGACTATGTATCGATTATAGACAACTGAACAAAGTGACCATTAAGAACAAATACCCCTTACCCAATATAAATGATCTGTTCGATCAAGTTGGTGGGGCCAAGATCTTCTCAAAATTGGATTTACGATCCAGATATCATCAAGTTAGGATAAAGGACTAGGACATAAACAAAACAACTTTTCGAACAAGATACAAACACTACGAGTTTGTAGTCATACCTTTCAGACTCACTAATGCACCAACCACATTTATGTGCTTAATGAACAACATTTTCAGCCAGTACTTAGACAAGTTCGTAGTAGTATTTATCGACGATATTCTGGTCTATTCTAAAACAGAGGAGGAACATGATGAACTCTTACGAATAGTTCTTCAAACACTAAGGAAACACAAACTATATGCAAAATTCGACAAATGTGACTTTTATCAAAAATAAATACAATATTTAGGACATGTCATTTCCTTGGAAGGTATTGCCGTAGACCCGGAAAAGATAAAATCCATTATGGAATGGCCAGTGCCTAAGGATATGGCAGATATCTGGTATTTCATGGAAATCACCAGATATTATTGTAGATTTATACAAGGGTTCTCCAAGATATCCTACCCTATCACGTCATTACAAAAGAAAGGGACCAAGTTTAACTGGTCGCAAAAGTGTCAAGACAGTTTTAACAAGCTAAAAGAATTATTGACATCGACGTCCATATTGAAGGTAGCAGACCCAGATAAAGACTTCATAGTATGCATTGATGCAAGTAAAGAGGGACTAGGTGGTGTTCTAACTCAGGAAGGGCATGTGATTTGTTATGAGTTCCGGAAATTAAAGGAACATGAGCGAAATTATGTCACTCATGACTTAGAATTGGTAGCAGTAATACATTCCTTAAAAATGTGGCGACACTATATAATGGGCATAAAATTATTACTATTTACGGATACTAGCGGGGTGAAATATCTATTTAACCAACCATACCTTAATGCAAGAAAAGCAAGGTGGCTAGCCTTCCTGAGAAAATTCGACTTCGAGGTCAGACATATCAAGGGTAAGGAAAATAAAGTAGTAGATGCTCTAAGCCGCATAATCCATGGGTTATTTGAGATAAATATTAGCAAGGCAGAAAGTAATCTGGAACAAAGAATAGGAATGACAGGTGTTAACGACGAAAATTACACTAAGATGATGGAAAGATTTCAAAATTATATCGCAAACCCAGATAAACCAGATATAAGTATCGACAAGAAAGGACTTTTAAAATTTAAAAACAGACTGTACATACCGGATTTTAAAACTAGCTATTTTAGATGAAGTGCATAAGAAACCGTATTCTGTCCATCTAGGTTACCAGAAGACAATAAAAACACTCAGAAAACTATTTTATTGCCACTGGCCTAACATGAAGGGAGAAACAACAGAATACTTTGCTAGGTGTCAAGATTGTCAGCAGGTTAAGGTCGAACACCAGCATCCAACTAGCTTATTATAGCCATTACCAGTACCAGAATGGAAATGGGAGACCATATCACTGGACTTTATAACAAGTTTGCCCAAAACTCAGAAACAGAATGATTCAATCATGGTTGTAATTGATAAACTCAGTAAGTCTGCACACTTTATTCCTATAAAGTCTATTTTTAAAGCTATTAATATTGCTGAAATATTCATGAAATAAATTTTTAGAATGCATGGTATTCCTAAAATGGTGATTTCAGATAGAGACGTAAAATTCACATTCACTTTTTGGAAGGAATTGTTTGCAGGACTAAATACTAATTTGAAGTTCAGTACGAGTTATCATCCACAAATGGATGGACAGACTGAAAGGACAAACCAAATCATAGAGGATATGCTCCACATGTATGTAAGAACAAAACCAAACAAGTGGGAAGACTACCTACACTTGATATAATTTGCATATAACAATGGGTACCAAACTTCGGCTAAGTTGAGCCCTTTTGAAATACTGTATGGCAGATTGTGTACAACTTCAATTAGCTGGGATAACCCGACTGACAGACTCATGGTTGGACCAGATATGCTCCAAGAAATGGAGAACATGGTAAGGAAGGTACAACAAAACTTGAAAGAGGCACAAGACAGACAGAAGATCTATGCGGATCAGAAAAGAAGACACTAGGAATTTCAAGTGGGAGACCATGTTTATTTGAAGGTCAAAGCCTGAAAAAGCTTGCTAAAGTTGGGAAACTATGCCAAGATGGCACCCAGGTTTTGTGGGCCCTTCGATATACTAGCTCGAATTGGGCCCGCAGCATATAAGCTTGCACTTCTAGCTAATCTAAGAATTCATAATGTATTTCATGTTTCTTTGTTGAAAAAGTATATTCATGACCCTACTCATATGATTGATTGGAACTTGGTGCAGGTGGAACCCGAAGGCGATTTCTAGGTGGAACCCCTGTGCATTCTAGACTGGAGAGAAATAGCACTTCGAAACAGAGCCGTCGCTCAGGTAAAGTTGCAATGGAAGCACTTTAGTCCTGAGGAGGCCACTTGGGAATTGGAGGAAGATTTGCGGAAATCTCATCCAATCCTGTTCCAAGAAAGGAATGAACACTGAGGATAGTTTTTTACTGAAGGGGGAAAGGATGTGACATCCCCCAAAAATAAAATAATTTTTATTTTTGTGTGCCAAAAACTTATTTCCGTTTTTGGTAAATTCGAATCTGGAATTTTTTTTCCATTTATGGCAATTCCAAATTTTGAATTTAATAATTGTGACTGTTGGGTAGAGATCTGATCTGACTTAACTAACTATTTGAATATGAAACTTACATAACAACATAACATTTATATTAATTGCAGGAGGACAAATGGAACAACCATGTTAAAATCAACTGACCATGACTCCATGAGGGGGGAACAAGTTGGAACTGCCTCTGGGCTGATTATTACAAGTGGAAAATCAGATATTTAGCCACTGGCAGCCTTTGAGAATCAGGGATTAAGAAAGCTGCGAAAATCCCCAAAGGAGGGAAAAAGACCTGGGGAAAATTGATAAATAACATATGTGAGGAGGTAGAACGCTGCCAAGTATGCTGGGAAAAGATTTTTGAGTTCTCTTGCTATTATGAACACTACGGATTGAGTGTGAGGCAAGAGGATCTTGCTGAAACAAAATCGCCTTGCTATTATGAGCACTGTTGAGTAAGTGTGACGCAAGAGGATAATTGTTGGAATAGAAGGACACTGCTGAGGAGGAGTTTCCAAGTTCACCCTCATGGATTCATGGTCAGGCTAGGGGGTGAACCGGGCAAGTGAATTTGGCTACCCTGTTATACGGTTGGGGGGAACATGGCTATTACCTTTGTCTTCCCGTGGATTGGATTCATATATGTTGATCTATCCCTCTCTATTATGAATGGCTATATTTTTATTTCGATGTCTTATTAAATCTGAACTAGAATGATGTCCACTCTTTGTCTGAATGATTTTTCTGATGCATTGTATTGATTAAATTAGAACTGGAACGTTTTCCATTTTTGTTTGTTATGGGGATATATGTGAAGGAAATCTGTAATTATATTTCTATAAGTAAGTATGGAAAGGAGGAGATTAACGACAATGAGGCAGATCCTCTCTGTAGATAAACCCCCAGGAAACCAAACTCAGATCCCTTGAAACATCATTATTAATGACCAATCTCTGATGGGATGATATTCTTAATCATGTATTTACATAGATGCACATATCTAGTACTGTGGACGTTTAATGCATTGATTAAAAGAGGTTCTAAGTGAATATTATAGAATTTACCTTATACCGAAAATTTTATCCTTTGTGCCCTTCTGTGCGTGTAAAATTCCTAAGTACTTAGGCTTTCAGAATTCTGTGAGGTAAAGGTATATTGTATCCTTCTACACCTTCAGTCTCCCAGAAGAGAAAGTAAGAGTTCTCCCTGAAAACGAAAATCAAGAGTACCCGCAAAGGATAAAGGTCAGGGAGTGATGAAAATAGTGTGAAGAGTTACAGCAGAAGCATAGTACTCTCTTCCTTTGCGTTTTGAATTGAATTATTACCTTAATTTTTTCTCAACAAGAAAACTTAGTCCAACTTTCTTTTCTCCTTTCGGAGGTTCGTGTATATTGATGTATGGATTCTGAACTTCAGAAGTTCTGAACTCCAAAACCCCGAAGCTTCCACTTTTCGCATTTCAGAAGTTGGTTACATAAGAGGTTTGGGGCACTTGAACTCACGAAGTTCTGAACCCCGAAACCCCGAAATGTGGGTCCCACCTTCTCTTTTTCGCATTTTTCGAAAGTTTGTTTATGTTGGATGTTTGGCATTGAAACCCCGAAACCCCAAATCCCGAAATCCCGAATTGTTGGTCCCACATCCTTTCACCTTTTAGAATTCGGGAGTTGTTGTGTGTTGTTGTTTGGCATTTGAAACCCTGAAACCCCGAATCTCGAAATCCCGAAGTGTTGGTCCCACATCCTTTCACCTTTTCGAAATTCAGGAGTGGTTGTGTGTTGTTGTTTGGTTTTTTGAAAACCCCGAAACCCCGAACCCTAAAATCTTGAAATGCAGGTCTCACCTTTTCCTTTTTCTCATTTAGGAAATTTATTGATGTTGATGTTTGGACACCAGAACTCGCGAAGTTACGAACCCCAAAATCCAAAAATGCGTGTCTCCTTTTCCTTTTTCGCATTTCAGAAATTTGTTGATGTCGATGTTTGGACGTCGGAACTCGCGAAGTTCCGAACCCCGAAATCCTGAATTACGGGACCCACCTTTCCTTTTTCATATTTCCGAGGTTTGTATATGTTGTTGTTTGGGCACTTGCACTCGCGAAATCCCGAACTCCGAATTTCCGAAGTACTGATCACCTTTCACAATTCCGAGAGTTGTTGTGTGTCGATGATTGACTTTTGTAGTCACGAAATCCCGAACCTTGAAACCCCGAAGTGCTCGGCATCTTTTCGCAATTTCGGGAAATGTTGTGTGTTGATGTCTGACTCTTGTACTCGTGAAACCCCGAATCCCGAAAACCCCAAAATGCTGGCCCACAGTCGTTCCGTATTTCGAATTTCGGCAAAAAACAGGGTCTTTTGTTTTGTTCGGCACTTGTGATCCCTGAAATCCGATTGACCTCTGTTTCTTCACAAAGCTGTAGGAACATAGTAGGAATTATTGTTATAGGAACAACTCAAATACTGTAATGAATAGACTGATAGAAAACGTTGTAGGATCTTCATCCAGGATAGGAGTATAATAATAATAGTTCATATTACAGGTCACTGTGTATGGGGCATGACTAGTACCTAAATTATTATATGGAGAAGATATAGGTATATACTTAATTGTAGGTGGAATTAAGTACAGACATTAATAGAGAGTTAAAGCGAATTTTCTACAGTAAAATGATAATATTCTCCTTTACACGCGCACATAGTAGACAGTCAAGTTACCTACTGTTCTAGCAGTCATGAAGATCTAGACTTGCAATCACAAGCATAATTAAATGTGCAGAACTGAGTACTTTGACAAATTTCTAGACTGGTGTAATAATGCCATTATGGATCGAATTGAATCTTACCTTCTCTTAAATTCTAAGCTTAAACGAAGTTGAATTATGTCATAGAATTGTTTTTTTATGGTAAAATTGAGGTTCATTACATCTTTCACCACCAAACTGATCTCTAGGATTTGTTATCCCAAAACCCTCAAAACGTCTTTGGCTGTAGAGCTCAAGATGAAAAAGTAATAATATCCATAATAATGAGTGAGGCACCCTCGTTTTTATTTTATACCCCTATTTGAATTCTTAGTTGAGTTAATTGACCATATTCTAAGGTTAACTCTTTACTTTTCCTCATGTGCTCTTTTTTCCACTTACCTTACCTTTTCCCCCAAATTCACTTTTAAATTATAACATTGTGCTTAGGTGAATACTTTGGGGTCTCTTAGTCTCCATTACTCATGAGACTATAGTCTAGCGGGGACATCTAGACTACTAAGTCTTTACTGTCCTCTTATCAAGAGGTGGGGGACATTACAATATATACAAGAGTTTAATCTATTTTCCTAGAGACAACATTTACTTATAATCCTAAGATCATTTGATAATCTCATTGTATTTATTTAAAGACATTGAAAGGTTTCACCAATAGGGTGATATCCTCATGTATTCTTACTTCATCTTAGCAGTCAACTATATCTATGTATTTGAGTTCTCCCCTTCCTTGTCAATCTTATTCTTCTTTGGAGCCCCTCTTATTTATTCTATGAATTGTTCATCCATTGGTTTGTCATTTATCTTCATGTTATTGACTTTTTTTTTCTATAATTATTGGGTATAGAATCCTCATTATCAATATCTAACATTATGAAAACTAGATTGTCTTTTTTTCTTCTTCAGATGTCCATTCTTGTGAAAAATTGTACATATTCATTAATATATTTGCATCTCTAGCATTATCATTGAATAAACCTTTCCCAAATTGACATTGAACTAATTGCATAGTGTATTCCACTGATTTGTTTCACTTTTTTTCTGTATGGAATACCATTTATGGTAGAATATGAACCTCTATATATTTTGTTGATCCAAAGTGTTTCATCTAATCTTGTTTGGTATTCATTAACCTTTATAGGTGACCATTTAGTATCTATATTACATATTTCTCTTTATTTTGATAACTTAAAAAATATATTTGAGATTCTCCCATGTAGGTTTTATCTTTGGAATGAAATGATCCACCCATTATTGAAAAGTCATCATTTTGATTGTTATAAATAATTCATACACTCCCTTCATCATCAAAAAAAAAAATCATTTTATAAAACCTTTCAATGTGTTTCATGAGGTCCTCCCCTTCCTCATACTACATTATTAGTCCCTGCCCTTCGGGTTGCAGAGACTCTTAGTAAATGGTTTTTAGCTAGTCTATTAGTTGTGCACTCATGCCAAAGCTGCATGAACCATTTTAAACCAAAGTTTTCAAAGTTTAATTCCATTTCCAAACTCAAGTTTGATTTTTTATCCTAAGTTTTCAAATTGTGCTCTTATTTGGCCTCTTCCCGAGGCATAGGGAGGAGATATGCAAAGTTTTTCATTTGAAACTTATAAATGATGGCCACTTTAAGGTGTAAGTATCTTCACGTGAAAGTCTAATGTTATCTTTAGAGATAGAATTAGTTAGTAAACATTTAATGTTTTCACTCCCCTTCTTTATTAGGGTGAGGTTCTTCATTACGGTTACATGCCAGCAGAGAAGGTTACGTGGCAACAGAGAAGGTTGAGAACCATGAAAGAAATATTAGTGTTAAGATTCATGTCACTCAATGGTGGTGAGTCCAGTGAATCATCCATTCCATAAATACTCCCTTAATATGCGTATCCCTTCATCCATTCATCTTCTTATCCCTTGTTCTTTAATCTGCAAATCCCTTGTTCTTTAATCTACAAAATAAAGACAACATGTCAGGTTTTCTTCTTTAATCTACAACAATTTTTGAAGGTTTTCTTTTTATTACTAAAGATTTCCCTTTCAAAACGTTTCACTTTGATGGTCGTTTTACAGTAAATAAATTTATTGGGCGAGTGAAAAAACATTTACATGGTACTTACCTCATTTGGAATTCATTATTTGCACGAATTCCATGCTAAGGTCAACTGGCTATCTCCGCTAATGCATCTTCATGCCCGATGCTCTGAGAGCCTGAGCCAGTATAGCTCTGGACCATTTTTTGCTAGGGCCAAGCATTAGGCGCCATCCGCGCTCTTTTGACACCATTCCCCTGCTTCTGATTCTTCCTCTGGTTATTCCCGTTGGATTTCAAGGGTCAAGGAGGGCTGTAATTCCATTGATTCATAGGGAACTTCCTGTGAATGAGGTTATCTCGAAAAACAATTCCCAGTGGGAATGAGGGGCTCCCATACACCCACTTTCATTACTGAAATTACCATCTCTCTAGGCCACATTTGCACTCTCTTTATGATCCAGAGACGTTCACTTTAATTAAAGAATTTCCCATATTCTTGGGCCAAGTTCAACGGTCTCATTCGCAACGCCAGGTTATCACTCACCTTTGTAACTATATATATAAATCCTCAATAACACCCATAACCCCAGGGATTCAAACATAGCTTCAGTAATACGACCTTAAAACCTGCTATAGCCGACCTTTCATCTGGGTCTAGGGAGATGCCCTAAACTGATTATAATTCTTACTTTCTTAGTCAAATCCTGCTTTCTACTTCCTGGAATTTTCGGTCTATATAATTTATTCATTCTCGAAACGTAAGTAGGCGTTTCCTACCATTGTCTTTTTGGATGCATTCATACCAATAGGCGAGATTAATTTTCTTTTTTGTGAAACTATTTGTAGTAAGATTTTGTCCAGACATGGAAGGAGTGCAGTTCTCTAGAGGTCCATTCTCTATGATCACCACTCAATTTCCCGATCAAAAGTGAATTTCCCCACTCAATGTATCACAAAACTTAAAACGAATAATGAATTTCAGATTTTTATCAATTGCTCACATTTTATTTTTACATAAATGATGGGACGTAGAAATACGTAGGGTAGTATAATAATTTATAAGAATAGTAGAAATCTAACCTTATTGTTAGCATATAGTGACATTGATATATCATTGAAAATGGAAAATTTCACTTTAACTCTGTGACATAGTGCTAATATAATATCCAAACATATCTGTATAGAGAATATTAGTTGTGTACATCTCATAGAATCTAGAACAAGTCGTAGGAAATGTAAATGAGTAGTCTAACATTGAAATTTATTCGATATAAGAGAAAAGGGGATTCTGAATTAAGCTTAACCTACTAAACCCAATTCTTCCAAACATTTTTTTGGCAAAAGAGCCTCTGGTTCAGTGACCTGAATATCACTTTCTAAGTCATATCCATTCTTTTCTGCATAATTATTCCTTTCTACTTTGTAAACAGGCCCATCTATATATGAATACACAATTCATGTGTTTTGTTGTGCAAATACATTGGAATCCAGAGACATAGTATGTGATAATTGTTTTTGTGGCTTGAAGTTCTCCAACTCATCCATTTGCATTACCGAAATGAAATTAAAGAACATACTACATTTCTGAAACTAAAGAAAAAGTGCCAT
Source organism: Picea glauca (assembly GCA_000966675.3). NCBI lineage: Eukaryota > Viridiplantae > Streptophyta > Pinopsida > Pinales > Pinaceae > Picea > Picea glauca. The sequence continues at coordinate 48,411 of JZKD02S0961134.1, forward strand.
TCCTTCCAATCCATAGCAATAAAATCTCCAAGTTCAGTAAATGAGCATGTCGCTTACCTCTGGATGACAGTCCTTAATGAATCCTGTAGCCCTCAAATGCTTAGATAAAAAAGAGTTAAATTTGTTGGAGGGTTTCCGGGAAGATACAACACTCATTTTTCCCCAGTTTTTCCCCAAAACATTCTTGCTTGGATGCACATTTCATATAGGTAACATTCTTGCTTGGATGCACAGTCCATATCTCAGACCCTCTCTCCAAACCAGACCCCCTCGCTCACACGAAGCTTACTACCCCACCAACAACCCTGAAAACACCCGGAAGTTAAACCAGTTGATAGCAATGCAAGAAAGAGTCATAGCAGCGATAAAGCTGGAGCCAGTCACCCACATACTTCCCATGCAAAATGGAGGAAATATCAGATAGACACGTGTAGCTTTAGAAGGCTCCCGTCAGTACTATTTCTCTCCTATATTTTATAATTGAAATAAAGGAACCTTTTATGAAACATATAGTATAGCAGTGCACTGAAACTAGAGGGTGGATTGAACATAGAAACCACCGCAGGCTGGTTTGGATTTGGGTTTAATATGCGTTTATGAAATTCAGAGATGCATATGGCAGAAAATTGGGTCAGGTTATATTCAAAATTGAAATATGAAATTAACGAAATATGGATAAGAATATTATATGTTCAATCTCTGTGCTCACAGAATCCGTCAATCAATAATACATAAAAATAAATTGCACCACAAAGTTGCAAATATGTGGTAAGACACCACTGACACGAGTATGCCAAATGCAGAACCAACTAGTCGACGAGGATTTAAATGTATTTGATATCATGATAAATTACATTAATAACAATGAGAGAGAATGGTGCACGATAGGCAATGTGATTCATTATAGAAGAGGTAATATATACACCATTCAGACATAACAAAATTAACTCCCTAAAGGTACGAGAGCTTGTCTAAATCTCTATGTAATTACCTATTTACATGACTTAAAGCCGAAGTTACATTTTTAGTTTTACCGTTGATTTAGACTTTCTTTATTACACAAATCTCTAACTATGTAACTACCTATTTACATTACTCTAGTGCAACAAGATCACACAAACATAATGAAAACATGAGAGACATACCTACATACTCATATCATTGGTTCCTCAATGGTGTAATCAAAATTTGAAATGTCTTGTGACTAATTTTACATCGAAGAATTGAAGTGGTAAACTTTAAACTAATTTAATAGTTGTACATATCCCAATGGACAATTGTTTCTTTATTCTATTAAGTTTTCCTGTAGGATTTATTGAATAGTTACAATTGGAGTCAAGTAGAATTTAAAATAACAAATGTTGTCCATTGTTTGATTCAACGGTTACAATGGGATTTTCATAGAGTATAATCACAACATGTCCATGCTCTTGAAAATTCAAGAGAGGATAGAGGATGGCTCTTGTAACACCCTGTTTCCCCCAATCTTTAAAAATAACTATACTGGCCACGAACTGTGGCAAACTCAAAAAATGTGAATGTGTGATGTGAATGGACCTTGTGGAAAAGGTCGATGAATGTAAATATATATATATATATATATATTTATATATGTATTGCAGGACTGCTGAGAGGGAAGGTGCTGAAAAAGAGACCACGATGGCTGAAGAAAGGTGGTGGAAGGCACCTGGAAATGTGGCGTTAAATTTCGCCGAGACCAATACCGTATTTGGACTTCATTGGCTCGGAGAACCAAGAGCAGCTCGCTGGTCCCCGAATTAAATGACTCGCCAGCGTTGGTAGGTAAAGGGATCCTCATGAGTAATGAGGGATGGGGGTGAAATGTCCATCTGTAGAGTCCTCAGACCTGACAACTGCGAGGAAAATCGTGCCACATGCAACCTCGCCGAAAGGAGAAAAGGTAGGAAGAGTGGACGATCAAGGGGCAGACGCAAGGGAAAGAGGAGAACTTTGGAAAAATACAGAGTGAGTGACAGTAGAGAAGAAGGAGAGTAACCTTCATTCTTGGTCACTGGCAAGCAGAGACACAGTCTCGCAGCATCGTGGTCTCAGCTCGGGGGTGGCTAGTGGTAAATCCGTTGGGAGTCGCTGAGCCTACGGTTGGGTGGAAACGAGCACCCCTCTCAGCAGTTGCAATCACACCTGGTGTTATTTCTGATAAGTGTTTTATATCATGTATCTTGAAGTTTATATGCTGATATATATATGTTCATAGTCTGTGCAATTTATGAATTGGTTGAGAATAAGACTATTTGTGTGGTGTTTTGACCAGAAATGGTGGTTGCATGCTTACAATGGAAATACCACGTATGGCTCATGTTTTATGAATTGCTATTTATATGCTTACCGATCTAAGTCAGACTTCAAGTCTGCTCTCAGGAGATTATCCATATGTTTTTCCTACCATATGCCTTGGATAGATTTCCTCTCGAAGGCATCCTTTTGAGACCACTCCCTTACCTTAGAGAAGACCTTCTAGTCTGGTCTTCAAAACCTGGTGTAAATTACCTGAGGACCCGAAGAGGGATGTTAGAGGTGAAGTCTCAAAACCTTGTATGAGGTAGAATGGTCCTCATAGATCTCAACATTTCAGCATTTCGACACTCGGAGTATCTAGGTGCGAGTTTTCTTGCACTCGCGAATCCCGAAACCCCAACCCGCGAAATCCCAAAATGGAAGCATGTGGATAAGAATCGATTGATGGATGAGATCCTGTCGGAAGATATGTGGTCATTCACGACCATTAGATTGGAGGAATAAACAAGGGCGTTAAATGCCTTAACCCTTTTTCTTTCCTTTGTCTTCGCGAGTAGAGAAGAAATCAGGACCGTAGATCCCCAAGGTCTGTGGGAGTATTCGGACCGTTGATTTTTCCACATCCAGGGAGCGGCAGAAGAGTGCACAGCGTGGGACAGGTCTAAGCCATTAGACCTTAGTATGAACACCCGTCAGTCGTTAGATCTGACAGGAGATGCACGGGGGTTAAGCCTTCGTGAGTAGCAGAAGCGAAAAGTCCCGAAGGAGTTGGTATCAGGATCTCAACATTCAGGAGTTTGAGGGTCCTGAGGACGAAGGTCTGGACAATTTACATCAGAAGTTCCAAACTTGCGAAAGGATCGGAGCCGTCCGTCTGCGGAAGGACATGTGTCGCAAGATCATCCACTTTGGAGACTCGGGCATCGGTATTTACAGAGGTGAGTGTCTATACTTTGTGAGTGGCGAAGTCGCAGAAGAATCTGAGCCATCCGTTGGAAGGAGGACATGTGTCACGAGATCCTCTCTATTGAGGATTCAGACATTGGGATTCAGAGGAGGAAGTCTCTTGAATTCGTGAATGGAAAAGTCGCGAGAAGATTAGAACCATCTGTCTAAGGAGGACAGGTGGTAGAGATCGAGGGATCTCGCGAACTTGGAGGTTCGCAAGGTGAGATCCCAGGAGTTGAGTTCTCCAAGTCGCGAGTGGTGAAATTGCGAGGAGCAAGGATAGTTGTTGGATCCAGGTCAAGGGAAGACCATTGGATCAGAGCCTCATCACACATATCGCGCATTCGGAGGTTCGGAGGTTGAAAGGACCTCATCTCGACTGCAGAAGTCCCGAAGTGTCGAGAGCCGAGGCACAAGTGAGGACATGCGGTAGAATCACAAGTGGGGTCTGCGTGATTGATAGGTGGACAGACATCGCCTGGAGAAGGGAGTCAATGCTCCTTTGATTTCTCATGAATCGGGGATCCATGGGATGAGAGCATAAGAGCTCGACGCAAAAACTCGCGAAATGGTGAATAGCAAGAGGTGCTAGCATTAAGCCTAGCCAGTGGTCACGTGTAGAGAGAGAGCTGACAAAGAAGGGAGCTATACCCATTTCGTGTTTTCAGGTATTGCAGGATTGAGAAGGAGGAGTCGAGAACTTCGACTCGCGAACTCGCGAGATTTCGAGTCGCGACAAGCACCTTCGAGAATAGGCCTTGGTCATAGCGTTGTGGTCGCTCTGTAATGCCCATATCCTTCTAAGCATTAATTTAATTTCATAAACAATTCATTTTCTAAACGGAGATAACGATTTCACAGCATATATTTATGTTCTCAACAACAATTTCGGTAATTTAGATTTATCACAGGGTAATAAATTTCTGGAAAAATGAGATAAATGCATAACTTGACCAATACCTGATACTGATGCTAATTTCTGCTACTTTGCTGCCTCTGCTCCTGCTGATACACAGATTAATCCTGCCACAAACAATCAAATAACTGCCCAAAACTACTGTCCTCCCTGCCAACTAGGAAAACTACCTAGCTCCAGGATATCTACGGATATCTTGGCCCTCCGTGCCCAAAACCTTCAGCAACTCAGCGCCTCCCTAGATCAAGCCACAGTTCCGAACACTCTATTCCTTGCTTACAGCAAGCCAACAGTCCACAAATACCATAGGCTCACAGCCAATACAGTAGTGTACAGAAGGTTGCTACTCACAGTAGATACCGTGGTGCAGAACTCTCTGCTCACCATAGAATACAATAGTTCATCACAAGACACAGATTCCAGAGGCCCTCTGCTCACCCATCACAATAGATCACAGCCAATTATCACAGTGCGCAGAATCTCTCTGCTTCCGGCAAATACAGTGGTCCTGAGCTCACAGCCCCGCAGCATCCATCCCCGCCCAATGGACTGCACATCCCCCTCTTCCCGTCCCTTATTCCTCCCTGTCGCCTCACGCAGTAACTCTACCACCAACCCCCTCCACGCGTCCTCCGACCTGCGTTCCCTAATAAATTTTATTGCCTCAGGATTTATGGGCTCCCGCACCCTGCATACGTAACTCTGTTGTTATCTCCCTTCTTACTGACTATCTTTTAAATTGGTTTATCAGATCATTGAATGCAGTCTGCAATCAATGTTATTTTATTAATTGTAATTATTTCTTAATTAAATCTTGCTTAATAATCTTTAATCATTTATCAGTTTAGGGGCGTTACATACACCTA
>JZKD02S0961134.1:193664-218287 GCA_000966675.3 Picea glauca
TGAGAGGGAAAGTTGAGGCTAAAAGTAAGATCAAGATGAAAAACTTGGGCAATGAGAGGGAAAATATTTTGGCAGAGTTTTCTTATTCTCTTGTTCATATCTCTAAATGACTCCCCTACACCAATTTTTATATGAGAAAAATATGGTTATTGGGTTTGGGAATTGGATACAAGGCGTAAAATGGTTAGGAAACCATCCATAGCCCGTAAACTCCGTCGAAATTTGTGCAATTTTTGGAGGTAAACACAAGCTACTTAGCATGCAACATGCATATGTATGTAGGATAACTAGCACTCAAAACATGTGTGTACGCGGGATAATAGTGTATAAGAACGTGTACATTATCCAAAAAGTTGTTTTTTTTAAAGGAAACCTTAAGAGTATGATTGGAAAAGGATGTAAATGGATGGGCCAATGTCTTGGATGCATAGATGTGGAATTTTGGACTATAACATATTCCCCCTAATGTGTGAGGTAAGAAGAGAAACTGATGGACGAAATACATTATAACATCTTTATATAGTGGGAAGGAATGGAGTTGAGTGAGCCCAAGATGAGTGTTCACAAGCATGTCATCTTCAAAATAATGATAATCTCTCTGAGGCAGGCATACCCATACTCGAGATAAAATAAACATGGATACCAATCAAGTACATTGTAGATCCATGTCTTACAAAATAATCATGACTATGATACAAATATGAATGTCTATATAAAGTGTATCCATAAATAATACACAGTGGATCTACATCTCAAAATCATCAGAAAATATACAAGTACAAAGTGATATGCATCTTCAGGAAGCCTGAATGCCTGTAGCTGGAGATGGTAGCTTCATAACTCGAGCAATATCTTCAAATTCATCAAAAATCAAGTAGGAGTAATATAGGAGTGTAGGACTCACTACCCTGAGGTATTCAACAAAGTGTCATTAAAAACACTGGAGGAACTTGAACAACATGTATCGAACTTCATTGATTCCAAATATGAACTTGACTGGATACTCAGGATGGTCGACTCATGAAAGTCAAGAGATCAACTGTCGAATGGTTGACTCAGGTTGAAAAAACATCCCTTGGACAAAATCATGAAAAAATTATGAGACTCGGGAAGCATATTATTGACATAAGTCTATGACACATGAGGCACCACAAACTCTCCATATGTTTGGAAGAGTAACCAAATGGAGGAGGACACAACTCTATGTAATGATAACAACTTCCTAAGTTCATACTAGATCCCAATGCTTGCAGAAAAAATAGAAGGATGTGCTTTTTCCAAGGGTGATACTGATGCTCAAGGTAAATTCCTCCAAGGGTCAAGGTGTCAGATCGCAAGGGAAAAAAGTGACAAGACTTGCACCTAAGGAATGATCTAAAGGTTCAGTGATATCAACATAAAGCCGAAATTATGCCAAATACGCAAGGATGAGACATGCAATGTGATTACATAATGACACAATAAGAATCCTTCCATGTAAAGTTTTACGAGCCCAAAGAAGGTAAGCTTGGTGGTTTTTCACTTTTAGAGAGTATGAAAAACACTAAAAGAAGACTCTAGAGTGATATTTTTCGTAAGGTTAATCTCCATGTCCTGAAAAAGAATAAAATCATACCAAGGAGAACACTTCTGGTCACTAGGGCCAGAGTATTCCTTTTTCTTAGCTAGTCCAATCGGTCTGGAAAAGGGTTAAACTTATACTGAAAGGATGTCTCTTCAAAACCATTTTAACGAGTGTGACAGAGACAACATCACTAGGCTATCTTTTCAATTTTAAGGAGTCTGAAAAGATCTTAACTATGGACTCATCGCATTTTTCGTAATTTGGTCCCTTGAGCCCAAAAAAGTATAAAACATAACTTAGGAGAACTCTCCCGATGAGACATGTCTTCCAAGGCATACCTTTTTCCTGGGTAATCTATTGGCCAGAAAAAGGGTTAAACTTATGCCAAATAGACATTCCTTCTGGACCAATTAATGTGTGTGACAGGAACAAGGTCACTCGATGATATTTTTATATTTATGGAGTCTGAAAAGAGATTAACTATGGACTCAAAGGGGTTTCCTTTTTCGTAGGTAATCTCCAAGGTTCGAAAAAGAGATAAACCAAAACTAGGGAGAATGGCCCTTTTTCACAAATTTAGTTCCTCAGGCCCAAAAAAGGGTGAAACTTATGCCTGAGAATACTCTCCTAGCGAACTATAGCTCCTAGGGTGTAACTTTTTCGTAAAAATAGCCATCTGAAATGAAAAGGGGTAAACTATCATCGGATAGATGTGCCTTGAAATTTTAGTTTGACGAGCATGAAGGGAACCAAGATCACTCAAAAATATTTCCAAATTTAGAAACTCTGAAAAGGGATTAAATAAGATTCCAGGGGGGTTTCTTTTCTTAAGTAATAAAAAATGAGACCGAAAAGGATAAATAAATTCTCTTTAGATGTTTATTTCACAGTTTAAGCGATCTTGAAAGACAATAAACCATGATTTTAGTGATTCCCTCAGGTACATGACACAAAAAGATGAAGAAGAAGGAGGCTTCAATACATAGTGATGGAAGTACTAAAAGGACTCCCAAGCCTATGGAAAACTCACATCATGGATGCCAAAATGCAACAAAGGATCTACCTAGGGAATCCATGTAGAGAGAGGCTCTACCACATAACTACAACATTTCTAAAGCAACATATAATTTTTTGTGTCGCCCTTCAGTGGGATCAATCCTATGGAAAAGCAAAAAAAGCCAACAAAATGCAAAATGCAAGGTGATGAGAACCTAACCTGTATGCAAGTGTCGAAAATACAATTTCACCAAGGGATGATGTGAGTGTAACCCATCTCATAAAAACACCAAACCAAAAGAAAAATTTCATACTAACAACCTAAAAATCCCCTAAAAAGAAAACCAAACACCCACCAAGCCAAGAATAGGGAAAAAGAGGACCAAATTGGGGCAAAAAGAGCCAAAAAATTCTATAAATAGGGGTAGACAACTCATTTTAACCATTGCAAATTGGAAAATAGCCAAAAGGTAACAAATCCCTCCTCCTTAAAACATGAAATCAAGGAGCTATAGTGGACAAAAAGACTTCAAACTTGAACCAATTAAGTACATATTCCCTCATACAACATTTCAATTCATCATTTTTTGCATATATATTTGTTTAGAGGGTGCATTCCATAAAGGAAAAGTCGGGTATGCGTGTACGTGGCATATACATGACTATCTTAAATACAACCCATCTACATCTCTTTAAAGTATTCAAAAAATTAAAAAATGGACTAACCTCAAACTTTTTTTATGCAACACGATGCATGTCCATTGGTGAGAGAGAGAACATGAGGAGCTAGAACATGAGGAGGATTCATGGGCCATTGCCATGCTAAAGCAGTGTAGGATGTGGAAGTTTTTCCAATGCCCATTCATGAGGGAACAAGCCAGGCTATTGAATCATTTGATAGAGTATTGGAACCTAGATGTAGAGGCATTTATGCTAGAGGGCCAATCATTGACTCCTAATACCAAGGATATATAATTTTTGACCAGACTCTCCAGGAGTGGGGAACCGGTTAACTTGAGGACATTTTCTCTAGGACCACACAACATAGAGGACTACATTGGCATGTCTTCTGAGGCTGGAACTGAGAAGGTAGGCTTTCAAGTGGATCACATGATCTCAAGAAATAATACTATATATTTTTGGGAGGATCATAGGATCTGCAACACTTCATCAGGCCTCACATGCACAAATGCATTGTGCATCTCAATGTTTACGCACCACTATATTTGACTGGAGCACCAAAATGCTCACTTGTATGAAGAAACAAATGACTGACTATAGAATAAGAACAAACAATAACTTTGGGTTTGGGATCATGTTGTGTTCTTTATTTTTTGAGAGAGTGCCAAGCCTTAGCCCACGAGAGACAATGCGAGGAAATATTTCCTCCTTTATAGCATTATGCAAGTGGGCGGCTTTTTTTCCTTGACAGGGAGCAGGGAGAGTGTAGGAGGTGTTTGACGACAAGTTCTTTGACTAGTGGGCCCATCAAATTCCTGCGATCGAAGACTACCCCTACAGAGGGATCAATTTCCTAAGGGACCCTGATATGCCTCTGCCCCTGGAAAAAAGCATGGAGATATAGGTACAGATCATTTTTATATTTTAAAGTTATTTTATTTTTAGTTTTTAATTATTATCCTTATTATGGTAACATCAAATTACTAACTTAGTAATATGTTATATACAAACATGGGACCAATACGACTAGCTAACTTCACCAGGACTAGGCGTCATCCTCGAGAGGATGTCATACCACCACCACCAGCGACAGGGCCACCATCCAAAGAGGTCGAGAGAGTATTGAGACGAGTGGAGAGGAACCTGAAATCTCTCACTCATTTAGTGTCAATGGAATATATTGAGGACCTACCCCCGAATGTGCAACCACATGTGGTAGGAGTACCTAGGACTAGGTTTCAGTTGATCCAACGTCTTGCGAACGTCGTATTTCATTACACTAGGGCTAATAGGCCTAGACCATAGTTAGCACTGGACCTTAAATGTGTTGAGGGCACTCTTTTTGTACTCTCTTATGTATTGAGGGATTAATCCCAACGATGTTTATCGGCTCTATTTGAAGCTTTATGGCCCACCTTTTGTAATTATGACATTATTTTTGGACATATTATTATATATATACATATTTTTTCCTTAGGGAGTAATCATTTTGTACAAATGTATTTACATATGCATGTATGTGTGTGATTTTACTTTTATGTGTATGAAATAGGTCAATCTAATACATGATTAGCCAATGCATCAATTAGTTGATTAGATCTCCTAGGAACATGAATATATGTAATATAATCAAAATATATTTCTAAGAGATGTACCCTAATGAATTGTCAATGAAGGGTGGGATAGTAGAAATGGTACGCTCCATTTAACTGAGACATGACCAGTTGAGCATCTAGATAAACTCAGAGGTGAGAAATACCATGTGACAATGCATCACATAGTAATTTTATTATGACAATGTACTCGACAACATTATTGGTTTCTTCACCCAGACAAATACCTCCAAAAGACACCAGTTGACCAATGGGCATGAATATTACCCAAGCTGTGGAAGAAATCCTTTGAGTGTGTCGACTAGCACCATCTGTGAACCCAACATAAACCTCAGATTCACTTGACATTTTCCATAGTGAAAATAAACACAATAAACTAAATGTCCATAGGACAAAAAGAAAAAAATGTATAAATAAAACCATACATTGTATACAAGAAGTCACACCCAAGTGACCAACCTAAGAATAATACTTCTTAAGGTAGATTCCATTTCTACGCTATGACAAAGAATTACCTTTGAAATCAACCTGTTGATAAGCACCCTTTTCTAATACGTTCTTAAAAATGAACAGTACAAACCACATGGGTTTGAATTTGCTTTCTCCCAAGGGATATTTATCTTGGTCATAGACCAAGACAAGATCACCATCGGAGAAAAATCTAGGGCGTATGGAATGATCATGTTGTCACTTGACACACTATTTTTTAGCCTCGTTGGCCAAGGTTGCATCTCGACGTTGCTCATCGAGATGCTCGATATATAGGAGACGCTCTTCAAGTGGAGTTGTGTTAGGTAGAAATTCCACTGCCAACTTAAGAGAGGGAATTTGGAACTCTATGGGAAATAATACCTCCAACCTATAAATGATTTTGAAAGGAGAGAAATTGATAACATTCTTAAGTGAGGTTTGATACACCCAAAGTTTCGAGTACAACATCAAATTCCAATTCGACTTGGTCGAATTGATCTTCCATTGGAGAATAGTGTTGAGAGATTTATTTAAATCCTCCAATTGACCATTCACCTATGGATGGTAGGGTGGTGAATGTTCTTTCTTAAACCCAAGTTTTGATGTTAACTCAATCATCATCTTATTCTGGAAGTGACTATCGTGGTATTTTACAATCTCCTTTGGAACACCGAACCTGGCTACAATCTTTTTAAAAATGAAAATAATAGTTGTTTCTCCGTCATTACTAAATGTTGGCATGGCCTTAACCCACTTAGTGAAGTTTTCTACTACCACAACGATGTAATGATTACCCTTGGCCGAAGCCGAGTGGCATGTAGTGAAATCAATCCCCCACTTAGGGAAGGGATTGACAACAATAACTGGAAACAAGGGAGCATGGTGTGCCCTCATCTTCCAAGAGAATATATGGCCCAGGTGACACTTCCTGACCACATCTACGCAATATTTGATCAACGAGGGCCAGAAGTATCCAACGCGAAGAATTTTTTGGATTGTTTCCAACCCACACAAGTGATATCCACATGCTTCAGTGTGAAATTATTTCAACACAAGCTTTGCCTCTTAATGAGTGATACAATGATGGATAATGTAATCAACTCCTCAATGATATAAAGTATCATCGATCATAATATAGTTTCACACTTGATGGTGTATCTGTCGACGCTCATTGCCAGAAGCAGAGGAAGGGTACTTCAACATATGAATATACACAAGTATATATCCATACCAAGGGTCCAAAGATGAAATAAGTAATAGATCCCCATTGATCAATGAATCTTTATGAAAATTGTTACCACTCTCAACTGAAAGTTTTGAAATTAGCTCAGCAAAGACCAAGGACTTCTTAGACTTCACTGAAACAAATTCCAAGTCAAATGATTGAAGGATGACTATCCATCGAGAAATTTTCCCGCCGATGAACCGTCATGTCAATACATATTGAAAGGGATTCACGATATACGACGATGGTATTGCAAAGTAGAATGTAATGACAGAACCATTGGACATCATGGACATCTTCCAAAGCAAGTTTCTTAGCATGGGTGTAGTTGAGTTCTGTTCTAGCCAAGCCTCAAATAAGATAGTAGATAACATGCTCTTTGAGAACATAATCCTCTTGGACCAATACCATCCAATAGTAGACTCTGTTGCAACCAAGTACAACAAGAAATCCTTGCCATAATCTAGAGGACTAAGCAAAGGGAAGGTGTCCGAGCATATTTCAACGCTTTGAAATAATGTTGAGTCACTTCATCCTAACAGAATAGGACCCCTTTTTTCAAGAGACACATAAACACTTTAGTAATATCGACATAGTTGGAAACAATTCACCAAAGAAAGTTAGCTTTCCCCTATAGACTTTGAAGCTAGGGTATTGTGAGTGGGGGAGGAAATTGAACTATTTCCTCAACCTTCAGGGGATTGACCATGATCCCTTTAGTGGACATGATAAAACCTAAAAACTGACTCGATGTTTTGAATAAAATACACTTGTTCGGATTAAGACGAATCCTGTAGTAGCGACACCTCTCAAACATAATTCCTAAGTGGGAGGGATGATCAGATCTCTTACAAGAACATGATGCCATAACATCAACATACACCTCGACTATTTTCTTCAGGTTGTGGAAGGAGAATGACATGGCCTACTGAAAAGTGGCTCCAAAATTCTTCAAGCCAAAAGGCATTTTCCTGTATGCGAATGTACCCCAAGCACATATAAATGTTACTTTAATTTGATCCTGGGGTTTGATCTGAATCTGGTTGTACACAGAAAAACCATCCATAAAATAAAATACTTCACAACTCGCACATTCATCAACAATATGATCAATGAATGGGGTTGGGAAATTATCTTTTGGGAAATATTTATTCAGATCATGAAATTCCATACACACACGGATCATGCCTTTTTTTTGTTTATAGGGACATGGTTTGACACCTATTCTATCAATTGCACTAGATAGCTGAAAATATCCTTAATGAGTTTCTCTACCTCGGCCTTGATGATCGTTTCCTTGCGAGGATTGACTCAGCGAAGATTTTGCTAAACAAGATTAACATCGGGGTAAGTCTTAATCTCATGTTCAACTATACGTGGATCAATTCTTGGCATATCCTCATAATACCGAGAAAAAACATCACAAAACTCTTTAAATAATTTAGTGTATACGTGAATCTCCTTGGAGGAACAATCCTCTTCGATGAATACATTTTCAACGACGCCAAGGGTTCTAGAGATATTAATCAGAATCATTTCAGCTATACTTTCCATGTTTCCCTCGGCATAAATTGTGTGTGTGGCTAGAGGGTTAACAGGACAAGTGCCATCTCCATTCATGATCATAGTGAACTCTTCTATCTCTACTCCCCTCAAGTTGGGTAAAAAATATGATCTGTGGTGAATATTGTCCCAAGGTCTATCTGTCCCATTCATTCCCTCCAAAATGACCTCGTCGGAGGAAAAGACCAAGTCCAAAGGATTGTGAGTAGTAAGAGAGTATTGAGCCCAAATAGGCTTGAGAACAAGATCTAGCTCCTCTGGGGGAGCCAAATTAGGGTTGGTCGAGGTTTGGTGGACAATTTTTCACACAACCTCAGTAGTGGATAGGAGCACATCCATTCCAGGATTCCCTACCCCTTCCATCAAAGCCAATGGGAATGGTAAAGTCCACGATTCATTAAAATAATTTATTTGAAAATAAGCTACTTGAAATATCCCAGCCTTCGTCTGATCGGGGATAGCCAAAATAAACTTGACATCATTCAAAGGTGGCAGATAATCAAAAGTCCCCATTAGAGATGGAAACAATCTGACACCTAAGTTGACAGTACCTAGCTGAAGGTTTTCAATAATCAGGATCGTTGATTCCCTCAATGAAGGGTCAGGATGAGAGAAGAATAAATGATCAACGGTCATGATATGGCCTTCGTGAGGAAAACATAAGACCCTAAAAATGGTGTATACAACTACTGTCATAGAATAGGTCAAACTTCATCCTAACAAAATATTTTAGTCGAGAGGTGCATTGACTACTTCTACCTAGACGCACACAGTTTTTCCCTCCAACTGCACAGGGAAGGAGGGGATTATGCCATGTGGTATAAAATATTTTTTTTCAAACATAGTTAAAAACGTCGGTGATGGAGACAACTTAGGTTGGCCAATGGATTTCCAACATGCTAATAACATCATGCAAGTTGAGGCACCCTCGTCTACCACCATGCAAAAAATGTTCCATGTAAACGATTTCGTGGCATAAACCACTACTACCTGAAAAGTGACATGGTGGGGCAGACGAGGTTTATAATCAATAGGGTCAAAAACAATCATTCCTGAGTTAGCAGTCTCGGAAGAACCCAAGGTAGATAACAATGATTTTCTCTGTGAGAGGAAACTTTGGAGGGCTTCTAGAGTAGACATTGCATAAGGATTTTGTACTAGATCCTCCACAACAGAGTAATTATGAGTATCTCTTGCATTCAGGTTCTAACAATCCTTATTAAACACACCCTTAGGGATGTGAGTCATAGTTTCTCCCACAGTATTCTCAATATGAAGAGGAGGGAGTGGGTTGGAAGCTTCTTTGCCCTTGTTAACAGATTCTGGCATTCTGTAATCGTGATCCATGGTTTGCACATGAGCATATGATCTCATCATGTATACATTTGCAGCTCCATTATTAGCAATAGGCATGGGGGCTCTCTGATTTCCCCCAGGCGCATTAGTGGATGAGGAAGCTTGAGCCATATGTTTCCCTTGTGCAAAATGGTTGGTCAACATAGCAGGTTGTTGTTGTGCCAAGATATTTTGGGCTTCCTGAAGCTGACAGCATATGTGAGTCAAGTGATCATCCGTGCAAAGATTACATGGAAAATTAACCTTCTTCTTTTTATTTTTACCCTCTCTAGCATTATTCAAATCCTTTTTATCCCCCTTACCCTTCTTGGCTTTGGATTTCCTCTTTCCCTCAGTTCGATGGTTACCTTTGGAATTCATCGACTGCACACTGTTTACATCCAACGTTTGGGTTGCGGGGGAAGTTGAAATAGGAGTTTGGCTGGCCAAATTTTGTTGAATAAATAACTATTGCAACTCGTTAGTCAACTAATATGTGGTATTGCATTGTGTTGAGCCTACTATATCATTGACATGAGGCCCATAATTCTTTTTTGTCTTTTCAAAAGTCGATTGTGGTGCATCTAGGAGGATCTCATACAACATACCAAATTGAGAGTAAATCCATTCCAGTTTTTGGGCTCTCATAATATCCTCTTCTTCAGAAAAGAAATCTGGAGGTCGCAATGTCTTTGGAGACATAAGGCACCAAGTAATTTAGGAACCACTCGAGAAAAAATGTGGGAAGGACCTTCACTTTGATCAAGCTCTTTCGACAATGCCATTCTTGGATGTGATATAAGATATGGACATCTTTCATTTGCTCAAAGTTGGAGAACAACTTGGTGTCGACATTGTATCTCACCAGTAAATGGAAATGGTTTAAGAAAACCATTTCCAAGTCATTAAAGTAAGAATACTTTGAGTTATCGATATATATATATACCACTTCATAGCACCCCCTATAATATTGCATTGAAATAAACGCAACTGAACAGAGTCTTCCTTCAATGATTTGGAGGAGCACCATAAATGAAATGTCATAACATGATCACCTGGATATTTTCTAGGATTTCATTCAAACTTAGGGATGTTTGAGGGAAACTTAGTCGGCATGGGGGGCCAATGCGGATCATGATAGATTGGATTGTTAAACAACCTCAACAAGTCTGGAAAATGAAGAGCTGTCAGGAAAGATAGCCTAGGTTGTGGTGGATTCAAAGGAAAAGAGGAGCCTATATTTTGAATGGAACTAGGTTGCTACGAAAATTTTGCTTCTTGGCCATGGTTTTGGTAGAAACCATGGTGTCCATTACTAGTAAAAGGAGTTTGTGCTTGATTCTACATCACTGACATACTCATGTAGTTGGAAGACATACCTTGTGTAGGGATTTCTCCCTGCAAGGTATTCCAAGGACCTTGGGGGATTCCCCCAGTCGATCCTCCTGGCATAGGTAATGAGACCTTCCTAGGGATCCACAGAGTGTGGGAGGGTTTTCCCCCAATCAAAATCCCTAGAAAAGGAAAATATCCCTACCATGGATCTCCAAAACCTTGTGAGGAGAAAGCTCCTATCATCACTCCCTATGAAGGAACAAATCCTTGAATAGGGTTGGGTTTACTAAATAAGAGGTTTCTGCATGAGGAGAAAGTATCATTTCCAAAAGAATCAAAAAAATAAAAAATAATAGACCCTACCACTTAATAGGATGGAATTGGTATTAAGCCCGAGTGGCTACTGGAGAGCACCTCCGAGCGAAGGGGACGGAGGAGGGATATGACCCCCACCATAAGGGATAGCATTAAATAGGGAAGTGTTTTCTGCAAAAGATCCTTTCAAGGGAGCACTATAACTCCCTGCCCCCAGACCAATAGTCTCTAGAGTAGAGTAGGTTAAGGTCAAGCTAGAGTTGAAACCTGGCATCTCGTACGAAAAGGGAGAACTAGACACATTATGAATAGAAGGAACAATGTTCATATTAGTTGAGGGGACTGTGCCACTGCCAGAAGTTGTAGGTGTCTGGACAACCATAGTCCTTATAGGTGAAGGTGGGGGAGGGGGTATGACACCTCCTCCTTTGGCAATTGTTATGGGAGTGTGAGGACTCCCATAAGAGGTAGCATTAGTTTCTTCCATCAGCACTCATCTAAACAAATGATGTTAAGGTGAAGTCACCTCAGGAGGGACTATCTTAATAAGAAGTGGTGCTGACAAATCAATAATCAAAGGGTTTGTAGGCCTGAAGCCTTCAACTTTGAGGTTAGAAATGGTAGACTCCTCTAGTGCAAGTGTATATTCTCTAGGAGTAGGCTTGGGCACAAATTTTAGTGGCCTCATTTCTTTAAAATAACCCTCTTGATCTAGCCTTCGCCTCAGTGGTGGCGGAGGTGGATCCAAAGTAACCGGAGGTAGTCCCTGAAGCCTACATGAATGATGAAGTTGTTGATATTCCACCTTGTGAAATGACCAACCGACACTCTAAGGTTAATCTAGCATGAAGCATAGAGAAGACACTAAAAATTATGTAAAGGAAAATAAAGCAATCAAATGACTGACAGGAAAAACATTTACACCAATCAACACTAAAGCAACTTGCTAGTGAAAGTGTAACTCAAACATAGAAACACCCTTCGAGTATACTCTGCAAAGTGTGATCCGAAATATTTCCTAGCTACCATGGTATACCCCCATAGACACTTGTGTAAGTTCCTACAAAAAGGAAACTAGGTTTCCATATCACAGTTAGTCACCAGGCGGGTACAGTCGATAGTTGGGTTGATTGTAATGAGTAGGATAACAAAGTATGAAGCCTTTCAATGATACTGAAGGAAAATGGTTTGGAAGACAACTCAGGATCCCAAATGGATTTGAGGTCCATGAAGCTCCGTATTCAAATGTGGTCAGCAAAATTCCCAAGAATGACCCTCAATATATGATCCCCACTATGTTTGGTCCAACTTTGGAGGGGTTATTTCCTCTAGCTTTCCTCATGCAACCTCTTGTTGAGCCCCTACATTAGAGGGGGGTCCCAACTAACTCTTATGAAACTAGACTTTTACACTCCCTATCATAGACTCTTAATTTTGTTTAAGCATCCTTGAAGAGTTTCCTCTCCACACCTATTTCAAGGCCCTAAAGCCTAGACTACTTGGTGTACCTTATAAACAAAAAATTCTAAATTAGTATTAATCATTGATTTTAAATGGATTAATTTACTCAAAAGGGTACGAAAGTGAAACTTGTGGTGTTTTCAAGAGGCAAAAGAGAAGAGTTGAAAGATTTTAGAACATTGTGCAAAAAGAAAACTAAATTCTACAACTGAAAAAAATGGCTTTTAAACTTTGTAAGTGAAAACTTTTTGAAATGTGGTCCAAGATCCTAAAATCCAATTTTTTCCTAGAATTCTCTTTTTGTTTCACATTGCAATGAAAACTACTAAAATTTCAAGGAAGCAGCCCAGAAGGAACTTTGGAATTATAACTCTTTTCTTTTTCAATAAACAATCTATGCTACAAATACCAAATATAAATGCATAAGAAAATAAAAATGCAATTAATGAACTACAACAACTTTTATTTTTTACTTTTGTATGCTTAGAAATGAAAATAACAAGCAAATGATATTTTTTCATTTTTCAAAGCATAATCAAGGGAAAGAGAAAACAAACCCAAGACTGACACAGACCCTAAGCCACTGCTTGAAATCATGGATTCATTGGAATCCACGGGAGGATTTAATGCTCATAAGTTCACCCTTAACCTTGACAACAAACAAAAGAAATAAAGAAACAACAAATATTCCTTACAAATTGCAAGATAAATTGAGCCTTGAACCTATCCAAATACAGTCAATAGAGACCCTGAAGAGTTCAGGAAGACTTGAGAAGAAAAGAGCTTCTTATCGGTAAAGAAAAATCTTTTGTAAAATATCTTTCAAAACATAGAGACGTGTGTTGTGCATGCACAATCTGCATATGTATGTGGGTTGTATACTATGCAGAACACATATGTACACATGCTATAAAGAGAACATGATGTGTACACCTCTACACAGTTTCAAAAAGAAAAAGTTTGGACAAACAAATTGGGTAAGAGAATATGGTAGGCACCTGGAAGGGACCAGAGACCCAACCTAACTCAAAAAACTCAAAAAGAAACTGAAAATCAAATCAAATCAAGATCTCCCACTAAGACCCTAGAGAGACTCCCTAGTGGAATCACCAATTCTGATATGGAAAAATTCCCCCTAAAATGGTTCTAAGGAATAGGCAGAAAAATGACTCCCTTAAAAGACCGACTCATCTCTAATCTACCCCAAAAAAATCTACACTAAGTGATAAGAGAAAGAGAGAAGAGAAGGTTAAGAATAGCACCTTGAATCCTTACGATTGATGTAGACCTCTTCCAATTTCTATGTCCTCTTAGATCACATATATCCTCCCAAAATTGACCTGCAAGGGATTAAGAATACAACACAACATCATATACAATCTCTAATAATCACTTAAAAACCTAAATATATATGTAAATGATCAAATAGATAAGAACATGTACACATAAAGTTTTGGGACAAAGATAATCTCTTTTATTCATATACAAGATGAAAGGTTACAAGATTTGCTTGTAGACATCGATCTATGAACCAAGTTCGGAATCCTTTTTCATGGCTCCAAGTGCACCAATCCCACATATAGGAAGGGTTGGATAGGGAGAATGAATGAGAGGGAAAGTTGAGGCTAAAACTCAGATAAAGATGAAAAACTTGGGCAATGAGAGGGAAAGGATTTTGAAAAAGTTTTCTTATTCTCTTGTTCATATCTCTAAATGAATCCCCTAGACCTCTTTTTATATGAGAAAAATATGTTTATTCAGTTTGGGGATGGGCTACAAGGGGTAAAATGGTTAGGAAACCCTCCATAGCCCATAAAATCTGTCGAAATTCATGCAGTTTTATAGTTTTTGCAATTTTTGGAGGTAAACGTGGGATACTTAGCATGAAACAAGTGTGTGTACGTGGAATAACTAGCATGCAACATGCGTGTGTATGCAGGCTAATAGTGTACTAGGGTGAATACATTATCCAAATTTTTTTTTAAGGGAAACCTCAACAATATGATTGGAAAAGGGTGCAAATGGATGGGCCAATGTCTTGGATGCATATATGTTCCATTTTTGGACTATAACAACTGTTTTTCTTCTTGAACTGAGACAACTCTTGAAAATGGATCTCTGGGTATTTCTTGTCAAACCTATCAATGATCCTCTGTGTGAAATCAAGGTATGAAGTAATGCCTAAATGACCCAACATCACTAACCCATGGTACCACCATTCATGGGCCTCACCATCTAAGTGTAAAGTAGCCAATTTAATGGCCCCATATTCTTTCATTTGATGTAGCTGGAAGTATGTATCCATCTTCTACACCCAATTCCTTGCTGAACATTTTGAGGATCCGTCAAAATTTGGAATGGTCACTTTTCCAAGTGTCTTTTGAAGCTCCTAGTTAGGTGTCCTTTTAGCTCCTCTGCATCGGTTCTTCTATTTGAGGTGGAAAAAATTAGCAAAAGACATAGCTTCCTAAAAGTCATCCCCCAACCTCCTTTACTCCTCCAAATAAGTCAAATAAGAGTCATCCTACTCTGTTGGCCCCTTTGATGCTACCTCACCACTCAAAAATTGTTTCATGGTGGGTCTGGGAGTCTTGGGGTACAAGTGAGCGTGTATATGCATGGTAGTGTGAGAATGACTTCCTTCTCTATTGTTAGATCCCTTTTCACCGTTTTGATTTTTTTTAGATGGCCCCTCTATGGTGTTAACTGCTAGTTGTCCCAATAGTTCCATCATCATCTTTTTCCCCTTAGCCAAATCATTCATCATATGAAAGAGGCTTCCAATTCATGGGTCTCTTACTTCCCCCATGTGCCCCTTTCCTTTATTTGATCCTGAAGGTGCTTCCCCTTCACCCAACACCACTTCTTCTTCTTGTTCTGGTTGAGGTTCTGAAGCTCTGTCCCTACTTCTCATGTAAGTGATTTTTTCCTCATATCCTGGTCTCATAAATCTGAATCAAACTTCCCTTCAAACCACAAACTGAAAAATACCATGCTCTAATGCCACTGTAATATTATGGGCAATATTTTTGGAATAGTTTCTCTGTGTATGGACTGCATATGCTACAACAAATGGATGTTGAGTATGGTTTATATGTGTATGTTGGAATGTTGGGTTATTTGCACACTCTTTTAATATTAACAACAATAGTAGGAAATTATTAAAAACAACATTTAGAAGGAACATGGGCTCATTTTTCTTTATTTATGATAAATTGATATAGCAAAAATATGCTCCGCAGTGGATTCTCTAGTTACATAGAAACCAAGTAGACAACTTCTGAACTGAATTTCTATGTGAAGGATGGTTGTAGGTGAATAATAAACACAATTGTAATGTGTATGTCTTCCAGAGTTCTGTAGATGTTCTTAATACCGCTACAGTGTGATCATTAAAGTGGTTGTATATGGTTGGATATACTAAACAATAGAAAATAAATATATCAGGCCTGGAATTTACAGTTCAGCCCCTCCACGAGTAATATAATGAGATCATCAAAGGTATTACAACCTTTTCCCAGCCAAAAGTTTGATCATGTGGGTGACTACGTCGACCCTATAATAAAGATTACACCCATAACTTAAAGAGAGTCACCCAGTAACACAGATCAAGTGCCTATCAATGTATATGTGCGCCCAACAACATAGAATAAGTGCCCATCACAGTTACGGTGCATCCAGGAGTTATATTCAATAATGAAGAATGCAATCCACACTGTTTACAATTCCCATAAATGAGAAGTGAGGCTCATCACTGAAGAGAACTACCCTTTGACCTTCGTGAAGGTGATTCGACCCCTTCTTACCAGCAATATATTCCCTTGGAAATAGGTTCAGCCTCCTATCTTCACTTATAGATCTATTATGAGGATGTGCCATCACCCATAATTAGCTTCACACTCAATTTTTTTTTTCTCAACAAGATATGGTGCGCCCAGCCAGCAATAATAGTGCAACAAGGAAATAACTCGTACTAGCTGCTAGAAATTAACCCCAACAACAATATATTCGACCCCCTAAGAGTTAAAATGACCCAACAATAAACAAACTCATCCCACTATGAAAGTTCCAACCACCACACAAGGAAAACAATCACCATTCAACCCAAGAACTCAACAACAATAAGATAAACTCAGTAGCAATGAAGATCACTGAAGAAATCTGAGTGATTTCCTCCCAAAACCAGCTAGGGTGTATTGTTGCAACACCGAAACCAGTAAGTAATGAAGGGTTTCTCAAACCCTAGACTCTGTCTCCAAGAGCTCTCCAAAATTCTATTTCTAAAGTGTAAAATGCAAGGATGAGGAGAGACTCCTCATTTTCCCCCTTTAATATTTACTTGAGTCTTTTCCCTCTCACTTATTTATTTTATTTTATTAAAGTCACTTTAGTGGCTCCTTCTTTTTATAATTTAAAAGTGACTTTTTGTTAGCCTAGGACCCATGTCCCCATTTTTCCCAATTTAACTTTGTAAAGTCTTTCCTAGCCAAGTCATGTCTCCTTGGCCATTGTCCTCCTTAGCCCACGAGAAATTATTAGACTATTGGAATTCTCCCTTATGAATCTTAAGCGAATGGGGACATTACATTTCAAAACCATGGAGGTAAAAACACACATCGTGGAATGATAACAATACAATTAGTTTTTATGTGTCTCTATGCTTCCCATGGGAAGGAATGATATGTTTATATTCATCAACCATGGTAACCATAAAATAAATAATACCTCATTAGGATTTTCCTTAGAACATGTTCTGATTTTTGTGGCTTTAAATATTAGTCCCAAACATTGAAAGAATTTGAATATCCTTGGATCGTTTTTGGTAAGGCAAAAAACCTTGATTCTTTGGGTTGAAAATTGTTTTACTCCAAGAATACTTATTAGGATTACAAGTATAGAAAATGTCAAATCTATTAAATTATTTTGAGTTGCTAACTCATTTATCAACTCCACCCTTGTCATCAGTTTTTTCCTCTTGTCCTACTTCAAGTCATGCTACTTGTATTCATTAATCTTATCTTAGGATTGAATTTATTTGATGCTAATTATTCTATGCTTTTGACTACATTTCATTCTCCATATTGATAAGTAGATTTGATATTTTTTATATGAATTTGATTTGTTCCCTTGGGGCTATGATGAAAGGGTAGGACAGAGACATGATATGAACATGTCCATGTGTATGGATTTTGATATTTGATACATGAGTTGAATGGATGTATCTTTTAGTTAAGAGTCATATTAATGCACAAATTCTCCCCGCATATATTGAATTCCTTTAAGATTTGTAAAAACTTTAAGGATTATGTGTCAAGGTACTCACATAGTTCTTGGAATTGGTTACTCAATGGTAGATTCTCATCAAAAATCCAATAACACTTTAATGTGGAGGTTTTGAGATTTCTTTAAATTTTCCCATTTGGTCTATGTATAATTTTAGTTTTCGTCCTTGCAAAAGGTATTAATGGTGAACAAATGGTCTACTACACTTTTTGGTTTTGTAAAAAGTAGGGAGCATGGACATATTCATAATACATGTATCTCTATATAGGTTTTAATGTGTAAACTATTGGAATTTGAATTCTTCCATATTTTGGTAGATCTACCTGAATATTCATTGCCCGAGATTTGGGTTTATCATCCTTGTGTCCTCATTCATACTCCGCTACATGTTTGACTTCAATTTCTACTAACCAAACATATTCTAATGTTTCTTTTCCCATCTTCAATAGTAACTTCAAGCTTTCTTTCCCCTCTAGGTTTGATTAGGGTTAGCATTTTGATCATCATTTTTATTGTAATTTTATTCTCTTTGGTTTATGATTTTTGGGGTTCCCCTCAAAACCTTTATGGATTTCAAGAGTGATATGATCTTTCACAAAGTGTCCTTTTAAGATCATCTAATTCCCCCCAAATGTCGGATCTCAAGTCAATACCAACCTAAAACCACAATTAATAGAAACAAATGACTCCCCAGAATGTTTAATCTAGAGTTGATACCAACATAAATGTTAGATCTAGAATCAATACCAACCTAAAACCACACTTAATAGAAACAAAATACTTTCTAATGAAAGAAATAAATTAACAAACATAATGTGTATGGTAAAGTGATAACTCAAACTATGTTGTGATCACTTAAGATTCTCAAACATAATATTACCTTAACATTTTATTAAAAAAACTAATAAGTGTAATCATCATCATATCTATCATATATCTATCATAAACATATTAAGATACACTATCTAAGTGAAACAACTTGAATGTTTCAAGGAAATCTACTTATCTCAAATGAATATTACAAAATTTAAATCTAACTTATCGATCACTAAAATTGAACATACAAATTACAATAACCATAATATAACCTATTTCCTTAAAGACCACATTTATTTATAAGTCTAAGATCATTAGATAATTAAATTTTAATGTAACCTCTTTTCCTTAAGATCACATTTACTTATCCTAATACAAATTTTAATGTAACCTCTTTTCCTAAAAACCACGTTTACTTATAAGTCTAAGATCATTAGATAATGTCAATTTTGATTGAAAAACTTTGTAAACTCTATTTAATAAAGTGAAATATAAATAGATTTCATCACCTTTCTTCTTAAAGAACGATTAAAACAAAAGCAAGTAATCGTAGTCAGTTTAAGATCATTAGATAATGTCAAATTTTGATTGAAAAACTTTGTAAACTCTATTTAATAAAGTGAAATATAAATATATACATCACCTTTCTTCTTAAAGAACAATTAAAACAAAAGCAAATAATCGGAGTTGTCAACTTTCCAAAAAAATCCACCTTCCACATGTAATCAACTCAACAAATTGAAATCTAAATACAACGTTCCCAACATCATCATTGTGAAACTATTCCCCCATATGGATCAACAACTAACTGTTCCTCAACAGATTGAAATCCAGATACAACGTTCCCAACATCATTGTGAAGCTATTCCCCCATATGGATTAACAACTAACTGTTCTTTAAATATTTGGTAGAATTTTAATTCACATAGAACACATAGGATACTATGCCACTTCTTATTACTTGCATTCTAATGCTTTCTATGATTGAACTTTCTATGAATTTATTGTTTATGTCATGCTAAATATCTATTTTTCTATATTATGTTAACGCAATATCTACAGTAACTATATAGATATATTTATTTTTCATAATAGAAAAATTTATTATAATTTAGTTATTATAGTTGACTCATCATTATTATAATATTTTTAACTTAAATATAAGTGAATGTAAATTTTCATTTAAATGATATTATTTTCATTTTTTATTAAATTTGAAAATTTATTGGAAAACAAAGTTTTTAAAATTAAATCTTCTAAATCTTAAAAAAATTATCAAATTTTATATAAAATCAAACTTTTAACTTTGAATTAAAATATTAAAACTCAAAAAAAAAATGATTTTCTCCATGTTACTTCAACTTAACATATCAATCTTACATATTTATTAGTATGTCTTATACCATTATATTCTACATCCAATCTTCTTTCCTCACATATAATATTCTAACAACTTAATTAGGATTTATTATTTTTAATTATTTTTCTTCTAAAATCTATATAAATTTTATTTTATACTATTATAAAATATGGAAATAAAAATTAATATCTCCAAAAATAAATAACAAAAATTGTAAAAATACATATACACAAACTTATATTTCAATTTTTCAAAAAATTAATACCAATATCCATTTTTATTTATTTATTTTTATATTTAATAAATACACATTCTCAAAAAATTACTAAAATACTTATAAAATCATTTTGTTTCAAATATAAATTCTTAAACAGTTATAAGTTATGACAATGGAATTTAAGTAATCAATAAAAACAACTTTTTTCAATAAAAAAAATATAGTTACTAGTGCTTAAAATATAATATTTCTCCATATAAAAAAGATAAAAGGAAAAATAATTACTCAGTTTATAATACTTACTACTTACATTTTTCATTAAAAAAATATAGTTGTTGGTGCTTAAAAATAATATTTCTCTATATAAAAAAATAAAAGGAAAAATAGTTACTCATTTTATAATACTTATTTTAAATTATCTCGTTCGTTCATTGAGTTTATCATCATGAGAGTCCGAACTCTCGATCACGGGACTCCCAAAATCTTGATCCCTGGTTTTCCGATGCAGTTAATCTTCCGAAACATAACCTCCGTCCATCGGACGGTTCAGATCTATCCTGGGGTTTTCACCACAAAAGATCCTGGGCCTTCATCATCAGGATTCCCGATTCCGCGATTCTCGATTTCTCGGAATGGGTAATCTCACGACACGTGGCCTCCGTCATTCGGATGATTCAGATCTCTTTCGGGATTTCCACCATGGAAAGTCCCGATCTCTTGTCATTAGGACTCCCGATCTCGCAATTCCCGATTTCCTGAAATAGGAAATCTCACGACACATGGCCTCCGTCATTCAGACAGTCTTGATCTATTTGGGGGCTTTCACCCCTATTCACTGGGGTTTTAACCCTCGGATATCTCTTGAAAGATCCAACGACTGTTGGGTTTTCCAGCCAAGATTTGATGGCTCAGACGGTTCCTAACTACTTCGGAATTTCGCGTATCGCGATTTCCACACTTCTGTGCAATTCCAAAGGGCTTTAAACCCTGTGCACACTTTCCAGATCTAATGGTCACGAGGGTTCACCTTCCCTCCCGAACAGATCCTAAAGCTCCTGCACTTCTGGTGTGGAGTCCTCTTTCCTTATGGAATGAAAATCATTGAAGGATTGCAAAGAGAGGCCAAGGCTCGCCGAGCTGATAGCCGAAAGCTTATGAAACTCAGGGATCGGTAGGGTGAACTAAACTTAAAATTTTTGAAGAGCCTGGAAAGAATAGAGAAGAAACTCGAGAAGGGAAGAGACTCAAGCATGACGGAGAGTCACAGAACCCATGGGAGAAGAAGTAGATTGAGGAGTGGTAGCCGACATCTAAGTTGCTCCCAAAGACATTCTGACAAGAAGAAACACAATAGTTCAAGCCCATCCCCTACCAGAAAACATCGAAAATCTGGAAAGGAGGAATTGAAGGGAGAGATGAACAAGATTAAGCCTCCAACATTCGATGGAGAACATAAGAAGGAGGAATATGCCGAGACCTGGTTGCTTGGCATGAAGAAATACTTCCAACTGTAGAATTATTCCGCCCATGCAGAAGGAAGAATTGCAATGTACCAACTGAAAGGAAAAGTATCCATGTGGTGGGATCAGTTGGTGCAGGTGCAACACATCAGAGAGAAAGAGGTCACGTGGAAGGAGTTTAAGAGGTATTTCGAGAAGAAATACTTGACTAAAAGATACTATGACAGAAAGATGAAGGAGTTCTTCGAACTCAAGTTGGGCAGTATGACCATTGATGAGTATGAACGAAATTTTCTGGAACTACTAAAGTATGTTCCATTCATCAAAGACGAGGCTATCAAGATTCAGAGATATCTGAGTGGACTGCCACCTTCCATGAGTGACAAGATTCAATATGATGATCCTAAGACCATGGAAGAAACAATAAGAAAGGTGAAATGCTTGTATGAACAAGAAGGAGAAAGGCCTATCCTTCGGAAGGTTTGGAATGATCAGAGGAAGTTTAAGAAGGAACAGAGGCAGAAGGGAAACAAGCCTTCCTTTTTAAGAAACAATATTCAGGGACAACCATCGTTTAGAGAGTTGAGAATGACTGAAGAGGGAGCACAAAGATAGAGACAGATGCCCATTCAATGTTGGGGTTGTCAAGGAAACCACAAGTACAAAGATTGTCCTCATAAAAATGGTAAAGCGAGAATAGTACATACTATTCAGCAAGCTGAAACAGTGGAGGATATGGGCAGAAGAATGCCGAGGATCTATGCAGCCCTGGACAACAAGCAAGCAAAATTTCAATCGCATAAGATTGAAGTGGAAGGTACGATCAATAATCGACCCCTTGTTATTTTAATTGATTCAGGGGCTATCCATAGTTATGTAGATCCTAGAGTGGTGGAAAGTTTGCATCTAATGAGAAGCAAACATGAGAAGTCTTGGTTAGTGCAGTTGGCCACAGGGGCCAAGAGGAAGGTCACTAAATTGGTTAAGTCCTGTTCAGTGGACATGAAAGGAATGAGCACTAAGGCTGAATTGAACATTCTGCCTTTAGGTTCATACGATTTCTTAATTGGGATGGACTTGTTGGACCAACACCATGCCCTTCTGGATTGTCGTAACAAGAGGTTTACATGCCTGAATGAGGAGGGAAATCAGGTAACAGTCCAGGGAATTCCCAGAGCCATGGCTGTGAGGGAAATCTCAGCCATGCAGTTGAAGAAATGTTACCGGAAAGGCTGACAATTATTTTCATCTCGGGTGGAAGAAGCATCCCGAGATGAAGTCTCGAATCTGGAAGACCACAAAGTACTCAAATAATTCAAGGACATATTTCAGGAGGTACCTGGACTACCTCCGAAGAGGGACATCGATTTTTCTATAAATTTGATGCCTGGAGCAGCTCCAGTTTCAAAGGTTCCTTATAGAATGAGCACACCAGAGCTGAAAGAGTTGCAATTGCAGCTCGAAGAGCTACTAAAGAAAGGTTACATTCACCCCAGTGTGTCACCGTGGGGAGCCCCGGTCCTATTCGTGAAGAAGAAAGATGGGACATTGAGGTTGTGCATTGATTTTCGGTAGTTGAATAAGGTTACTGTCAAGAACAAGTATCCTCTGCTAAGGATTGATGATCTTTTTGATCAGTTGAAGGATGAGAAAATATTTTCGAAAATAGATCTCAAATCAGGATATCACCAAGTGAGAATAAAGGATGAGGAAATAAGCAAGACCACCTTTAGAACAAGGTACGGTCATTATGAATTCGCGGTGGTGCCATTTGGGTTGTCCAACGCGCATGCTGTTTTCATGTGATTAATGAATGGAGTGTTCAGAGATTATTTGGACAAGTTTGTCAGAGTCTTCTTGGATGACATCTTGGTGTATTCCAAGACAGAGTAAGAACATGAGAAACACCTGAGAATGCTGCTACAAGTGTTGAGAGAACACCAGATGTACGCAAAATTGAGCAAGTGCTCATTTTATCAAAGGCGGATCCATTACTTGGGACACATTATATCTGAAGAAGGGATCGTTGTGGATCCTGAAAAGGTACAGGCCATTCGAGAATGGCGAGTGCCAAGGAATGTGGTAGAAGTTAGATCTTTTATGGGTCTGGAAGGCTACTATAGGAGGGTTATAGCTGGATTCTCCAAGATAGCTCATTCTATCACTTCCTTACAAAGAAAGGAGAAGAAGTTCCAGTGGACTGAAGAATGTGAGAGCAGCTTCCAGCGATTGAAGCAGTTGTTAACTAGTGCTCCAATCCTAAAGATTGCAGATCCAAATAAGGATTACGTAGTGTGCACAGATGTGTGTAAGGAGGGGCTGGGAGGAGTTCTCATCCAAGAGGGATTTGTAGTTTGTTATGAATCCACAGACCACAGACCAAGGAAAGTTACACCTTGGGAATTGATGGCTTACTTCTGTATAAAAATAGAGTGTATGTACCCAATGTCCGAGAATTGAAGCTGCCAATTCTAAAGGAGATGCATAACGTGGCTTATGCTGGACATCCTGGATATCAGAAGACTGTGGCAGCAGTCAAAAGCCATTATTTTTGGCCGGGTTTGAAGAAAGAAATCGTTGAATACATCGCCAGATGTATGGAGTGCCAGAAGGTTAAGGCTGAGCATAGTCACCCAGCAGGGTTGTTGCAGCCTTTACCTATTCCTGAATGGAAATGGGACGTGGTAACAATAGATTTTATCACCGGACTACCTAGAACAAGCAAGCAGCATGATTCAATCATGGTGGTGGTGGACAAGCTTACTAAACCTGCCCATTTTATTCCACTGAAAACCACCCACAGAGCAGCCGATGTTGCTGATATCTTTTTTAAAAGAAGTTGCACGCTTGCATGGAATTCCTAAGACAATTGTGTCTGATAGGGACCCGAAATTCACTTCGAATTTCTGGAAAGGACTGTTCAAAGGA
>JZKD02S0961134.1:218668-234100 GCA_000966675.3 Picea glauca
GAAATATGTACCTGATGCTAATCATGTTATCGATTGGAATTTGATTCAGGTGGAACCAGAAGGTGTCCTGCAAGTGCATCCTGTGCGCATATTAGAAAGGAAAAGCAAACAGCTCCGGAATCAAGCTATAGAGCTTGTAAAAGTCCAGTGGACCTGGTACGGTCCTGAGGACACGAAATGGGAGCATGAAGAGGTTATGCGGGCAGAGTACCCACATCTTTTTGAAAATTTTGAAAGGCTTGCAGAGACAGTGTAAGTTGCACTGAGGATAGTGAAAAAATAAGAGGAGGGGAATTGTAGTGTCCCCAAGGCCGAGCCCCGTAGTAAACCATGTTCTGAAAGGAATTGTAATTATGATTTATAGGCTGGTGAGCCGAGTTCTTATAAGCTGGAGGCTTATGTGTTGTTAGGCCAGGGAGCCTAAGTGTTGAAGGCCAGGAGCCTGCTGTTGTATATGTAATCATGGAGAACAATTAATAACACATAAACACCGCCATGTGCAGACCGACCATGATGAATGAGTGAAGGGGGACTAAGCATCCATAAGGGGGGAAAGGAATCAGGGGCTGAAGGTGGGAAAAGGGGCTAAGTGTTGAGCCTAGGGGGCTTAAGCTTGGGAATAATATTTAAATATTATCCCAAAAGACATGTGCATTTTATGTTTTATCCTAAGTTTCTGGCAAGGGGAGAACATGCAAGGGAGACACATACTGGTGGAACGCATGCAGTTTCATGGGTGACAAGTTGCAACCCTGACACATGTGAATAAAATAGCCAGGGTGATCCGTGAGAAGGGTTCCTCCTCCATTGGACTCTGGGATTGTCCTAAGCATGAACGGTGTGATCTCTGCAAGAGACCCTTGTGCAATTCTAAAATGGGGAAAATGCCTGTGTTTGTTTTGAAGAGATAGTACCCTCCGTTCTGAGTCGTGGAGTCTGTGTTGACCCCTACGGGAATTATTCATCATGCATTCATGTGAACCATCACTTTTAGGCCTCGAGCCATTGTTGAGCTTGTTTGAGAGGCCGTGTTTGTATTTTTAGTTGGCTATGGTAACCACGCAGAGCTGGATTGTGCATGGCTTGATGGCCAACACGATTTGTGATTGAGCCGATGTGTGATCTCTCTCTAGGTGAGGGAGGTGGATGTTGTTGGAAGAGGTTTCTTCGAGAGAGTGTCCAGCACCAAATTCAGGCTCTGAGACTTCCTGATCCAGCCTGTTGCCGAGACCTAGAGAGGGAGGTTAGCACCGATGGACTGTGCTTGTGAAGGTGTATACTCCTGGGCGGAACATGCATGTGGGGAATGAGAGTCTGATAGTAGTGGGCGTAAGATGGCATCTTGGGAAGAATCCTTCCAGATTTTATGTGTTGTTTTCCCTGTAACCTCAACCTACCCTAGATTTCCTTGCCTTGGGGTGGAGCTTAGTCCCAGCTCGGGGGTGACCCATTGCTGAGCTGATGAGCAGTGTGGTCTAAGGCTGGGAAGTTCGTGGAAGGCCTGTACTTGGTTGGTGGATTCTACCACTGTTAAAAGATAAGTATATGATTATGTTTTTATCACGTTTTGCATTACTCTACTGTTTATGTTATCATGATTTCCACTGTGTATACAAATTAATATGGAATGCTATGGATTGTTAATTATAGCAGTAAGCACACCTTTTATGCTACTAACCACTTTGTACATAACTAATACAGATGTTATACAATCCACATGCATTTAAACAAATAAACACATTGAAGTTCAGAGTAAAACATATTATCTACTTCTATAATTAACAATCCATAACGTTTCATAATAATTCATATACACAGCAGAAAACATGATAACATAAACAACACAGTCATGCAAAACATGATTAAGGCATAATAATATACTTATCTTTTAACAGTGGTAGATTCCACCAACCAAGTGTAGGCCTTCCACGAACCTCCTAGCCTTAGACCACACTACTCATCAGCTCAGCAGTGGGTCACCCCCGAGTTGGGACTAAGCTCCACCGCTAAACAAGGAATCCTAGGCTAGGCTGAGGTTACAAGGAAAACAACACATAAAATCTAGAAGGATTCTTCCTAGGATGCCATCTTACGCCCACTACTATCAGACTCTCATTCCCCACATGCCTGTTCCACCTGGGAGTATACACCTTCATAAGCACAATCCATCAGTGCTAACCTCCCTCTTTGGGTCTTGGAAAAAGGTCGGATCAGGAAGTCTCAGAGCCTGAATCTGGTGCTAGACACTCTCTGGAAGAAACCTCTTCCAACAACATCCACCTCCCTCACCTAGAGAGATATCACACATCGGCTCAATCACAACTCGCGCTGGCCATCAAGCCACGCACAGTCCAGCTCTGCGTGGTTACCATATCCAACTGAAAATACAAACACGGCCTCTCAAACAGGCTCAACAATGGCTCGAGGCCTCATAGTGATGGTTCGCAGGAATGCATGATGAATAATTCCCGTAGGGGTCGACACAAACTCCACGTCTCAGAACAGAGGGTACTGGCTCTTCAGAATAAACACAAGATTTTTGCCCGTTTCAGAATTGCACGAGGGTCTCTTGCAGAGGTCACACTATTCATGCTCAGGACAGTCACTGGGTCCAATGGAGGAGGAACCCTTCTCACGGCTCACCCTGGCCATTTTATTCACATGCATCAGGGTTGACACTTGTCACCCATGCAACTGCATGGGTTCCACCAGCATCCGTCTCCCTTGCATGTTCTCCCCTTGCTAGAAACTTAGGATAAAACATAAAATGCACATGTCTTTTGGGATAATATTAAAATATTATTCCCAGGCTTAAGCCCCCTAGGCTTAGCCCCTAGGCTCAACACTTAGCCCCTTTTCCCACCTTCAGCCCCTAATTCCTTGCCCCCCTTATGGATGCTTAGTCCCCGTTCACTCATTCATTTCGGGTCTCTATCAGACACAATTGTCTTATGAATTTTGTGCAAGCGTGCAACTTGTTTTAGGAAAATGTCAGCAACATCTACTGCTCTGTGGGTGGTTTTCAATGGAATAAAATGGGCAGCTTTAGTAAGCTTCTCCACCACCACCATGATTGAGTCATGCTGCTTTCTTGTTTTGGTCAATCCTATGATAAAATCCATTGTTACCATGTCCCATTTCCATTCAGGAATAGGTAAAGGCTGCAGCAACCCTGCTGGGTGCCTATGCTTAGCCTTAACCTTTTGGCACTCCATACATCTGGCGATGTATTCAGTGATTTCTTTCTTCAGACTCGGCCAAAAGTAATGGCTTTTGACTGTTGCCACAGTCTTTTGATATCCAAGATGTCTGGCATAAGCCACATTATGAATCTCCTTTAGAATTGCAATCTTCAATTCTCGGACATTGGGTACATACACTCTATTTTTATACAAAAGTAAACCATCAGCTCCCATGGTGTAACCTTCCTTGGGCTGTGGCTCTTCACACTGTTGTAGCTTTGCTACAAGACCTTTGTACTGCAAATTAGTATTTGCAGCTTCCAAAATTCTGTCTTTCATCTTAGTCTGGTACATGCTAATGGTTGCAGCATGTAATTCGTGCACCTTTCTGTTGAGTGCATCAACCACCTTATTTTCTTTCCCCTTGATATGCTTGATATCAAATTCATATTCGCATAGAAACTCTAGCCATATGATTTGCCTGGGATTTAAGGTCGGTTGATCAAATAAATACTTCAGACCGTTATGGTCTATCCTCAACTCAAATCTCTTGCCCATGAGTTAATGTCTCCATTTCCTCAAGGCGTGGATGATTGTTGCCAGCTCTAAATCATGAGTGGCATAATTCTTCTCATGTTCCTTCAACTTTCGGGGTTCATAACAAACTACAAATCCCTCTTGGTTGAGAACTCCTCCCAACCCCTCCTTACATGCATCTATGCACACTACGTAATCCTTGTTTGGATCTGCAATCTTTAGGATTGGAGCACTAGTTAGCAGCTGCTTCAATTGCTGGAAGCTGCTCTCACATTCTTCAGTCCACTGGAACTTCTTCTCCTTCTTTTGTAAGGATGTGATAGAATGAGCTATCTTTGAGAATCCGGCTATAAACCTCTTATAGTAGCCCGCCAGACCCATAAAATATCTAACTTCTGCCACATTCCTTGGCGTTGGCCATTCTCGAATGGCCTCTACCTTTTCAGGATCCACAATGATCCCTTCTTCAGATATAATGTGTCCCAAGTAATGGATCTTCCTTTGATAAAATGAACACTTGCTCAGTTTTGCATACAGTTGTTGTTCTCTCAACACCTGTAGCACCATTCTCAGGTGTTTCTCATGTTCTTCCTCTGTCTTGGAATACACCAAGATGTCGTCCAGGAAGACTATGAAAAACTTGTCCAAATAATCTCTGAACACTCCATTCATTAAGCACATGAAAACAACAGGTGCATTGGACTACCCAAACGACACCACCGTGAATTCATAATGACCATACCTTGTTCTAAAGGTGGTCTTTCTGATGTCCTCATCCTTTATTCTCACTTGGTGATATCCTGATTGGAGATCTATTTTCGAAAACATTTTCACATCCTTCAACTGATCAAAAAGATCATCAATCCTTGGCAGAGGATACTTGTTCTTGACAGTAACCTTATTCAACTATCGAAAATCAATGCACAAACTCAATGTCCCATCTTTCTTCTTCACGAATAGGATCAGGGATCCCCACGGTGACACACTGGGGAGAATGTAACCTTTCTTTAGTATCTCTTTGAGCTACAATTGCAACTCTTTCAACTCTGTTGTGCTCATTCTATAAGGAGCCTTCGAAACTAGAGCTGCTCCAGGCATCAAATTTATAGAAAAATCGATGTCCCTCTTCGGAGGTAGTCCAGGTACCTCCTGAAATATGTCCTTGAATTCTTTGAGTACTTTGTGGTCTTCCAAATTCGAGACTTCATCTCGAGATGCTTCTTCCACCCGAGCTACAAATAATTTATAACCTTTCCGGTAACATTTCTTCAGCTGCATGGCTGAGATTTCCCTCACAGCCACGGCTCTGGGAATTCCTTGGACTGTTACCTGATTTCCCTCTTCGTTCAATCATGTGAACCTCTTGTTACAGAAATCCAGAAGGGCATGGTTCTAGTCCAACCAGTCCATCCCAATTAAGCAATTGTATGAGCCTAAAGGCAAAATTTTCAATTCAGTGTTACTGCTCATTCCTTTTATGTCCACTGAACAAGACTTAACCAATTCAGTGACCTTCCTCTTGGTCCCTGTGGCCAACTGCATTAACCAAGACTTCTCATGTTTGCTTCTCGTTAGATGCAAACTTTCCACCACTCTAGGATCTACATAACTATGGCTAGCCCTTGAATCAATTAAAATAAAAAGTGGTCGGTTGTTGATCGTACCTTCCACTTCAATCATGTGCGATTGAAATTATGCTTTCTTGTTGTCCAAGGCTGCGTAGATCCTCGGCATTCTGCTGCCCATATTTCCCACTATTTCAGCTTGCTGAACCATATGTACAGTTCTCACTTTACCATTTTTATGGGGACAATCTCTGTACTTGTGGTTTCCCTGACAGCACCAACACTGAATGGGTGTATGTCTCTGTCTTTGTGCTCTCTCTTTAGTCATTCTCGGCTCTCTAACCGATGGCTGTCCTTGAAGACTATTTCTGAAGAAGGAAGGCTTGTTTCCCTTCTGCCTCTGTTCCTTCTTAAACTTCCTCTGATCATTCCAAACCTTTCGAAGGATAGGCCTTTCTCCTTTCTGTTCATACAAACATTTCTCCTTTCTTATGGTTTCTTCCATGGTCTTAGGATCGTCATATTGAATCTTGTCACTCATGGAAGGTGGCAGTCCACTCAGATATCTTTGAATCTTGACAGCCTCATCTTTGATTAATGGAACATACTTCAGTAGCTCTAGTAAACTTTGTTCATACTCATCAATAGTCATGTTGCCTAGCTTGAGTTCGAAGAACTCCTTCATCTTTCTGTCATAGTATATTTTAGTCAGGTATTTCTTCTCGAAATACCTCTTAAATTCCCTCCAAGTGACCTCTTTCTCTCTGATGTGCTGCACCTGCACATGCACTGTGCAATTAAATTCAAGGTTTGTCAGGCCATTAAACCTTCAGGAACAATCCTCAACATTTATAGGCCAATACAAACAAAAAAAAAATGACATTTGGATTCAAATAAGTTTTCTGAGCTCCCGTTCGGCTCTGCAATTTTCGGGTTTTCAAAACTTTCATTTTTGGCACTTCGGGATTTCGGGACTTCAGGTTTCGGCCCACGAGGATTTCCAACTTTCTTTCCTTTCTAAACCCCTACTTCCGAAATTCCGACTTACTTTATCCTCCGAGCCCACATAGCACAGTGGTCACCCACAACCCCAGTGGCACATGGCACGTTCTTGAGGGTCCACATCACTTTTAATGACGTCATCGGGTCCCACCTCTCTCGCTTCTCTCCTTGACCTACTTGCACATGGCACATCTCCATGTGTCCACGTCCACTCCTAGTAAAATCCAACAGTCAGATCTTTCTCAGATCTACAACACAGATCCTTTCAACGTTTTCGGGAATTTAAAAAAGCTAATGGTTTACTACGGGGCTCGGCCTTGGGGCTCTGATACCAAACTGTAGCACACGTTTTATGATACTAACCACATTGTACATAACTCATACAGATGTTATACAATCCACATGAATTTAAACAAATAAACACATTGAAGTTCAGAGTAAAACATATTATCTACTGCTATAAGTAACAATCCATAGCGTTTCATAATAATTCATATACACAGCGGAAAACATGATAACATAAACAACACAGTCCTGCAAAACATGATTAAGGCATAATCAGATACTTATCTTTTAACAGTGGTAGATTCCACCAACCAAGTGCAGGCCTTCCACAAACCTCCCAGTCTTAGATCACACTGCTCATCAGCTCAGCAGTGGGTCACCCCCGAGCTGGGACTAAGCTCCACCCTTAGGCAAGGAATCCTAGACTAGGCTGAGGTTACAAGGAAAAAAACATA
The DNA here is from genome assembly GCA_000966675.3 of Picea glauca. Taxonomy (NCBI): domain Eukaryota; kingdom Viridiplantae; phylum Streptophyta; class Pinopsida; order Pinales; family Pinaceae; genus Picea; species Picea glauca. Next base: position 225,695 of record JZKD02S0961134.1, read on the forward strand.
TAAAATCTGGAAGGATTCTTCCCAAGATGCCATCTTACGCCCACTACTATCAGACTCTCATTCCCCACATGCCTGTTTCGCCCGGGAGTATACACCTTCACAAGAACAGTCCATCGGTGCTAACCTCCCTCTCTGGGTCTCGAAAACAAGCCAGATCAGGAAGTCTCAGAGCCTGGAGCTGGTGCTAGACACTCTCTGGAAGAAACCTCTTCCAACAACATCCACCTCCCTCACCTAGAGAGATATCACACATTGGCTCAATCACAACTCGCACTGGCCATCAAGCCACACATAGTCCAGCTCTGTGTGGTTATCATAGCCAACTGAAAATACAAACATGACCTCTCAAACAGGATCAACAATGGCTCGAGGCCTCACAGTGATGTTTCGCAGGAATTCATGATGAATAATTCCTGCAGGGGTTGACATAGAATCCACGACTCAGAACAGAGGGTACTGGCTCTTCAGAACAAACACAGGCGCATTTCAGAATTGCACGAGGGTCTCTTGCAGAGGTCACACCATTCATGCTCAGGACAGTCCTCGAGTCCAATTGAGGAGGAACCCTTCTCACGGCTCACCCTGGTTGTTTTATTCACATGTGTTAGAGTTGACAATTATCACCCATGAAACTACATGCGTTCCACCAGCACGCGTCTCCCTTGCATGTTCTCCCCTTGCTAGAAACTTAGAATAAAACATAAAATGCACATGTCTTTTGGGATAATATTAAAATATTATTCCCAGGCTTAAGCCCACTAGGCTCAACACTTAGCCCCTTTTCCCACCTTCAGCCCCTAATTCCTTTCCCCCCTTATGGATGCTTAGTCCCCCTTCACTCATTCATCATGGTCGGTCTGCACATGGTGGTGTTTATGTTTTATTAATTGTTCTACATGATTACATATACAACAACAAGCTCCTGGCCTTCAACACTTAGGCTCCCTGACCTAACAACACATAAGCCTCCATCTTATAAGAACTGGGCTCACCAGCCTATAAATCATAATTACAATTCCTTTCAGAACATGGTTTACTATGGGGCTCAGCCTTGGGGACACTTCAATTCCCCTCCCCTTAAAAATATTCCGAGGATCTACGCAGCCCTGGACAACAAGCAAGCAGAATTTCAATCGCATATGATTGAAGTGGAAGGTACGATCAATAACCGACCCCTTGTTATTTTAATTGATTCAGGGTCTAGCCATAGTTATGTAGATCCTAGAGTGGTGGAAAGTTTGCATCTAACGAGAAGAAAACATGAGAAGTCTTGGTTAGTGCAGTTGGCCATAGGGGCCAAGAGGAAGGTCACTGAATTGGTTAAGTCTTGTTCAGTGGACATGAAAGAAATGAGCACTAAGGCTGAATTGAACATTCTGCCTTTAGGGTCATACGATTGCTTAATTGGGATGGACTGGTTGGACCAGCACCATGGTCTTTTGGATTGTCGCAACAAGAGGTTAACATGCCTGAACGAAGAGAGAAATCAGGTAACAGTCTAAGGAATTCCCAGAGCCGTGGCTGTGAGGGAAATCTCAGCCATGCAGCTAAAGAAATGTTACCGAAAAGGCTGTTAGTTATTTGTAGCTCGGGTTGAAGAAGCATCCTGAGATGTAGTATCGAATCTGGAAGACCACAAAGTACTCAAAGAATTCAAGGACATATTTTAGGAGGTACCTAGACTACCTCCGAAGAGGGACATCGATTTGTCTATAAAATTGATTCCTGGAGAAGCTCCAGTTTCGAAGGCTCCTTATAGAATGAGTACACCAGAGCTGAAGGAGTTGCAATTGTAGCTCGAAGAGATACTAAAGAAAGGTTACATTCACCCCAGTGTGTCACCATGGGGAGCCCCAGTCCTATTCGTGAAGAAGAAAGATGGGACGTTGAGGTTGTGCATTGATTTTTGGCAGTTGAATAAGGTCACTGTCAAGAACAAGTATCCTCTGCAAAGGATTGATGATCTTTTTGATCAGTTGAAGTATGAAAAAATATTTTCGAAAATAGATCTCCGATCAGGATATCACCAAGTGAGAATAAAGGATGAGGACATCAACAAGACCACCTTTAGAACAAGGTACGATCATTATGAATTCACGGTGGTGTTGTTTGGGTTGTCCAACGCACCTGTTGTTTTCATGTGCTTAATGAATGGAGTGTTCAGAGATTATTTGGACAAGTTTGTCATAGTCTTCTTGGACAGGTGTTGAGAGAACACCAGTTGTACGAAAAACTGAGCAAGTGCTCATTTTATCAAAGGCATATCCATTACTTGGGACACATTATATTTGAAGAAGGGGTCATTGTGGATCCTAAAAAGGTACAGGCCATTCGGGAATGGCCAGCGCCAAGGAATGTGGTAGAAGTTAGATCTTTTATGGGTCTGGCAGGCTATTATAGGAGGTTCATAGCCGGATTCTCAAAGATAGCTCATTCTATCACTTTCTTGCAAAAGAAGGAGAAGAAGTTCGAGTGGGCTGAAGAATGTGAGAGAATCTTCCAGTGATTGAAGCAACTGCTAACTAGTGCTCTGATCCTGAAGATTGTAGATCCAAATAAGGATTACATAGTGTGCACAAATGCATGTAAGGAGGGGCTGGGAGGAGTTCTCAGCCAAGAAGGATTTGTAGTTTGTTATGAATCCCGAAAGTTCAAGGAGCATGAGAAGAATTATGCCACTCATGATTTATAGCTGGCAGCAATCGTCCACGCCCTGAGGAAATGGAGACATTACCTCATGGGTAAGAGATTCGAGTTGAGAATAGACCATAACGGTCTGAAATATTTATTTGATCAAACGACCTTAAATGCCAGGCAAATTAGATGGCTGGAGTTTCTATGCGAATATGAATTTGATATCAAGTAGAACAAAGGGAAAGAAAATAATGTGGTTGATGCACTCAGCAGAAAAGCGCACAAATTACATGCTACAACCATTAGCATGTACAGAACTGAGATTAAAGATAGAATTTTGGAAGCTGCCAATGCTGATTTGCAGTACAGAGGTCTAGTAGCAAAGCTACAACGGCGTGAGAGACCATAAACCAAGGAAGGTTACACCATGGGAGCTGATGGTTTACTTCTATATAAAAACAGAGTGTATGTACCCAATGTCCGAGAATTGAAGCTGGCAATTCTAAAGGAGATGCATAACGTGGCTTATGCTGGACATCCTGGATATCAGAAGACTGTGGAAGCAATCAAAAGACATTATTTTTGGCCGAGTCTGAAGAAATAAATCGCTGAATACATCGCCAAATGTATGGAGTGCCAAAAGGTTAAGGCTGAGCATAGACACCCAGTAGGGTTGTTGCAGCCTTTACCTATTCCTGAAAGGAAATGGGACGTGGTAACAATGGATTTTATCACAGGATTGCCCAGAGCAAGCAAGCAACATGATTCAATCATGGTGGTGGTGGACAAGCTTACTAAAGCTGCTCATTTTATTCCACTGAAAACCACCCACAGGGCAGCAGATGTTGTTGACAATTTCCTAAAAGAAGTTGCACGCTTGCACGAAATTCCTAAGACAATTGTGTCTGATAGAGACCCAAAATTCACTTCAAATTTCTGGAAAGGACTGTTCAAAGGATTCACAATGAATATCAACTTTAGCACAGTATATCATCCCGAGTCTGATGGACAGACAGAGAGAGTAAATAGAGTAATAGAAGACATGCTGAGAATGTATGTTATGGATAAACCATCAAGGTGGGAAGACTACCTGCATTTGGTAGAATTCGCCTACAATAATGGGTATCATGCATCACTGAAGATGAGCCCATTCGAAGTGCTTTATGGAAGAAAGTGCAACACTCTAGCGAGCTAGGATAATCCAGCTGATAGAGTAGTAGTTGGGCCTGAGTTGCTCAAAGAGATTGAAGATCAAATGATAAGAATTAAACATAATCTAAAAGTTGCCCAGGATAGGCAGAAAAGTTACGCTGATAGTAACAGAACCCATAGAGAATTCAAAGTGGGTGACCATGTTTTCCTGAAAGTGAAAACTAGAAGGAGTTCCCTGAGGCTGGGAAGTTGCGCCAAGTTGGCAACAAGATTTTGTGGGCCATTTGAGATCTTGGAAAGGATTGGGCCGGTTGCATACATGCTTGCATTACCTGCATCTATGAGTGTACATAATGTGTTTCATGTTTTACTACTTAAGAAATATGTACCTGATGCTAATCATGTTATCGATTGGAATGTGATTCAGCTAGAACCATAAGGTGTCTTGCAAGTGCATCATGTGCACATATTGGACAGGAAAAGAAAACAACTCCAGAATCGAGCTATAGATCTTGTAAAAGTCCAATGGACGTGGTACAGTCCCGAGGACGTGACATGGGAGCATGAAGAGGTTATGCGGGCATAGTACCCGCATCTTTTTGAAAATTTTGAAAGGCTTGCAGAGACAGTGTAAGTTGCATTGAGGACAGTTCAAAAATAAGGGGAGGGGAATTGTAGTTTCGCCAAGGCTGAGCCCCATAGTAAACCATGTTATGAAAGGAATTGTAATTATGATTTATAGGCTGGTGAGACGAGTTCTTATAAGCTGGAGGCTTATGTGTTGTTAGGCCAGGGAGCCTAAGTGTTGAAGGCCAGGAGCCTACTGTTGTATATGTAATCATGCAGAACAATTAATAAAACATAAACACTATCATGTGGAGACCGAACACGATGAATGAGTGAAGGGGGACTAAGCATCCATAAGGGGGGCAAGGAATTAGGGGATGAAGGTGGGAAAAGGGGCTAAGTGTTGAGCCTAGGGGCTAAGCCTAGGGGGCTTAAGCCTGGGAATAATATTTTAATATTATCCCAAAAGACATGTGCATTTTATGTTTTATCCTAAGTTTCTGGCAAGGGGAGAACATGCAAGGGAGACGCGTGCTAGTGGAATGCATGTAGTTTCATGGGTGACAAGTGTCAACCCTGACGCATGTGAATAAAATAGCCAGGGTGAGTCGTGAGAAGGGTTCCTCCTCCATTGGACCCTGGGACTGTCCTGAGTATGAGCAGTGTGACCTCTGCAAGAGACCCTCATGCAATTATGAAACGGGGAAAAAGCCTGTGTTTGTTCTGAAGAGCCAGTACCCTCCGTTCTGAGTCGTGGAGTCTGTGTCGACCCCTACGAGAATTATTCATCATGCATTCCTGCGAACCATCACTGTGAGGCCTCGAGCCATTGTTGAGCCTGTTTGAGAGGTCGTGTTTGTATTTTCAGTTGGCTATGGTAACCACGCAGAGCTGGATTGTGCGTGGCTTGATGGCCAGCGCGAGTTGTGATTGAGCCGATGTGTGATCTCTCTCTAGGTGAGGGAGGTGGATGTTGTTGGAAGAGGTTTCTTCGAGAGAGCTTCCAGCACCAGCTTCAGGCTCTGAGAGTTCCTGATACGGCTTGTTGCCGAGAACCAAAGAGGGAGGTTGGCACCGATGGATTATGCTTGTGAAGGTGTATACTCCCGGGCAGAACAGGCATGTGGGGAATGAGAGTCTGATAGTAGTGGGCGTAAGATGGCATTCTAGGAAGAATCCTTCCAGTTTTTATGTGTTGTTTTCTCTGTAACCTCAGCCTAGCCTAGGATTCCTTGCCTAGGGGTGGATCTTAGTCCCAGCTCGGGGGTGACCCACTGCTTGTTCTGGGCAATCCTGTGATAAAATCCATTGTTACCACGTCCCATTTCCATTCAGGAATAGGTAAAGGTTGCAGCAACCCTGTTGGGTGCCTATGGTCAGCCTTAACATTTTGGCACGCCATACATCTAGCGATGTATTCAATGATTTCTTTCTTCGGAATCGGCCAAAAATAATGGCTTTTGACTACTGCCACAGTCTTCTGATATCCAGGATGTCCATCATAAGCCACATTATGCATCTCCTTTAGAATTGTCAGCTTCAATTCTCGGACATTGGGTACATACACTCTGTTTTTATATAGAAGTAAACAATCAACTCCCATGGTGTAACCTTCCTTGGGTTTTGGTTCTTCACATTGTTGTAGCTTTGCTAAAAGACCTTTGTACTGCAAATCAGTATTTGCAGCTTCCAAAATTCTATCTTTCATCTCAGTCTGGTACATGCTAATGGCTGCAACATGTAATTCGTGCACCTTTCTGTTGAGTGCATCAGCCACCTTATTTCTTTTCCCCTGATATGCTTGATATCAAAGTCATATTCGCACAGAAACTCTAGCCATTTGATTTGCCTGGCATTTAAGGTCGGTTGATCAAATAAATACTTCAGACCGTTATGGTCTGTCCTCAACTCAAATCTCTTTCCCATGAGGTAATGTCTCCATTTCGTCAAGGCATGAACGATTGTTGCCAGCTCTAAATCGTGAGTGGCATAATTCTTCTCATGTTCCTTCAACTTTAGGGATTCATAACAAACTACAAATCCCTCTTGGCTGAGAACTCCTCCCATCCCCTCCTTACATGCATCTGTGCACACTACATAATCCTTATTTGGATCTGCAATCTTCAAGATTGGAGCACTAGTTAGCAGTTTCTTCAATCGCTAGAAGCTGCTCTCACATTCTTTAGTCCACTGGAACTTCTTCTCCTTCCTTTGCAGGGAAGTGATAGAATGAGCTATCTTTGAGAATCTAGCTATGAACCTCCTATAATAGCCCACCAGACCCATAAAAGATCTAACTTATGCCACATTCCTTGGCGCTGGCCATTCTCGAATGGCCTGTACCTTTTCAGGATCCACAACAACCCCTTCTTCAGATATAATGTGTCCCAAGTAATGGATCTTTCCTTTGATAAAATGAGCACTTGCTCAGTTTTGCGTACAATTGGTGTTCTCCTAACACCTGTAGCACCATTCTCAGGTGTTTCTCATGTTCTTCCTCTGTCTTGGAATACACGAAGATGTCGTCCAGGAAGACTATGCCAAACTTGTCCAAATAATCTTTGAACACTCCATTCATTAAGCACATGAAAACAACAGGTGCGTTGGACAACCCAAACGGCACCACCGCGAATTCATAATGACCGTACCTTTTTCTAAAGGCGGTCTTATTGATGTCCTCATCCTTTATTCTCACTTGGTGATATCCTGATTGGAGATCTATTTTCGAAAATATTTTTACATCCTTCAACTGATCAAAAAGATCATCAATCCTTGGTAGAGGATACTTGTTCTTGACAGTAACCTTATTCAACTGCTGAAAATCAATGCACAACTTCAATGTCCCATCTTTCTTCTTCTTGAAATACCTCTTAAACTGTCATAGTATTTTTTTAGTCAAGTATTTATTCTAGTGAATCGGATGTGCAACTCTCAAACAATTGAGATTAATTCACCTTGATCAACGATGCTCAGGTGAATTCTGGACCCCCTTTCCATTCTGCCTTTAATGGGGGGGTCCAGAATAGTGTGGCATGTGAAATGGGGCCCCCTCCTATCCTGTTGACTACCGTGTCGTATCTCCTTTCTGCCACTTGTACTCCACTTAACCACGTGATGGGGCCCGTTCTCTTTGGAAGCAAGAGAGGTGGGACCCGATGACGTCGTTAAAAGCGACGTGGACCCTCAAGAACGTGCCACGTGCCACCGTGGTTGTGGGTGACAACTGTGCTATGTGGGCCCGGAGGATAAAGTAAGTCGGAATTTTGGAAGTCGGGGTTTGGAAAGGAAAGAAAGTTTGAAAGCCTCGTGGGCTAAAACCCCGAAACCCAAAGTCCTGAAATCCCGAAGTGCCAAAACTGAAAGTTTCGAAAACTTGAAAATTGCAGAGCCGAACGGGAGCTCAGAAAACTCACTTGAATTTGTTTTTGTTCCTATTGGCTTATAAATGTTGAGGATTGTTCCTGAAGGTTTAATGCCCTGACAAACCTCGAATTTAATTGCACAGTGCGTGTGCAGAGTTCAATGGAGCTCCAGATTCCAGTTAAACAATGTCGAGTATGGAGTGGGGAAAGGTGCATATTACCCCCAAAACAGAAGATGAATGGGAAGGAAAGGATTTCAATATGGGAGTGGAAGGATCAAACTCCAATGGGCATGGAAAAGAAAAGGATAAGGAAGGACACATAATGAAAATCATTGAAGGATTGCAAAGAGAGGCCAAGGCTCGCCGAGATGATAGCCGAAATCTTATGAAAGTTAGGGATCGACAGGGTGAACTAAACTTAAAATTTTTGAAGAGCCTGGAAAGAATAGAGAAGAAAATCGAGAAGGGAAGAGACTCAAGCACAATGGAGAGTCGCAGAACCCATGGGAGAAGAAGTAGATCGAGGAGTGGTAGCCAACATCTTAGTTTCTCCCAAAGACATTCTGACAGGAAGACACACAGTAGTTCAAGCCCATCCCCTACCAAAAAACATCAAAAATCTGGAAAGGAGGAATTGAAGGGAGAGATGAACAAGATCAAGCCTCCAACATTTGATGGAGAACATAAGA
>JZKD02S0961135.1:0-13723 GCA_000966675.3 Picea glauca
ATTTAGGTAGAGACAGAGGAATACTTTTAGGTTTAGCCAGTGCGGGTATTGGACAGAAAAGTCAAAATGCTCCGAAATCGAGTTATAGAACTGGTAAAAGTTCAGTGGACCTACTACGGTCCTGAAGAAGCTACCTGGGAGCATGAATATGTAATGCGGGCAAAGTACCCACAACTTTTTGAATAAATTTGAGGTTTTGATCTCTGTTTTGTATATGCACTGAGGACAGTGCCAAAATAAGGGGGAGGGGATGTAACACCCCAGGTTTTGAACCCCCATTTTAAATAATGTATTGTTACAATGCTGAGAGGCAAGAGTTCCCAGAAAATTATTGAAGGGCCAGTATGCCCAAGAAATGTAATGTTTTGATCATTAATAATAATAAACACATTGTTGGTTGTTAGACCGTCAAGGACTAGAGTTATAGGGGGCTATGATTCCACAAGAGAGGGAACTTGAGGGACTAAGTGTTATTCCTATTTTCTTATTACCCTTTTTTTCTAAGGGAGGGGATCGGTTACGTGAACTTCTTGGGGAAGGCCAGTAGGTTCTTGTTTTCCCCACGAGGTTACTTAAACCCACGTCTGGTCTGATGGGAGCGTTGGAATGATGACGTTTTCATTTATTTCCCATTCACTCACTCATTCTTCCCTCACACACTCCCATGCACGCATGCCCATTCACTCCTTGACACGTTCATCAACCCATCCTCACCTTCGTCTTGGTTGGAAAAGCGAAAGGAAATAGAGCTACTGAAGAATTATCCATGGGATAGTTGGTTGTAGTGGTCGCTGGTGTGATCCATCCTTGACCTGGGGCTTGCATGTCTGAAATGCATTGGCTTGTGCCATGTTTTTCTCACAACTGCGAGTCCTGAGAGTTCCAGCATTGAGATTATGGACCAGTTGTGCTGGAAGCCCTGGTAGGAAGGAGAAGGTCTTCCTGAGGGACTATGTGGTAGAGAAGGGTGGAGGTCCATTCTCTCGGGTGGCACAGGTTGGGTACTTGGATTGTTGTGGGTGTCTGGAAACCTATGAGAGCTTGAGAGCTGACTAGTTTGGGAACCCAATTACACTCTGGAACCGTCTTTGTGGATTCATAGCCCTGGCTCGGGGGTGACATTGTTGTTGAGATTTGAAGCAACGATGTCTACAGTAGGGTGGAACATCCTTGGTTTGCAACCAGTCGATGTCATTTTTCATTAAGACAAGTGCTCTCTATCGTGATATTCCTATCTGTGTATGAATGTATTTCTGCTATGTAATTTAATTATCATCTACATGTGTATGAATGTATTTCCATTGTGTATATTTAATTATCGTTTAACGTAATCTTTAGATTATGCATGCTTGCTGGATAATGTTGTGCATGCTATTAAATCTGTTATATTATTCATCCTTAATGACTAAAGAAGGTATCAATAAGAGAAAGAAGTTTGAGGGAGGGCTTGCAGGTAGCGTACACAGCCTGTGGGTGGTTGGGTATGTTACACTTTGCTTCAAGAGAATCGAACATACAAAAGTAAACAGACTGATAAATGTAACGTAGCATGAGCACACACACACACACACACACACACACACACACACACACACACACACACATATAATAGGAACAAAATTACATTTGTATAGGCCATTGGCTTTCGGCAGGCTAAAGACCGAACCATGAGTCCATATGAACTCCAAAAATGATACAAAATTTGTTATCGGTTACAAAAAGGAGCTGCCAGGTATCGTGTATAAGAGTTCATTATATACATAAAAAAAGGATTGTTTTTATGTTCAGCCTTCAAGAGGCACTATCAAATCATCAAAGTATCATGAAGTGATAACATTATTCACTAGATAAGCCATGAGTCATAAAAATATTCTCAGATAATATACTAGGATTTTTCCTTGATTTTCCTTATGCCTCGATCCAATGCCAAACCAACCTTTGAGAGGTTGTTCGCTTCTTTATTTTTGTGCCTGTACACATGATCAGAATTTATGTGTGAAAAAATATTTAGCTTGCTTTTGATATCCTAGAACAAGGGAAGTTGTATGTAGTTATGTAGCAAGTAATCCCCTTTCGACCAATTTATGACTAACAAGGAGTCTCCATAAATATGCAAATGTTTTAAGCCTTTTTCATGTGCTAGATGAATAGTTAGTTTAAGTGCCATTATCTCATAGAAGTTATGTGTCTCATTTCAAACACCAACCGAAAAGGAGATAGAATGATCATTTGAGAGATCAATAATTCCACTTGCCCCTCCACGGGAGGGTCCCCCTGAGAGGCCCCATCAAAAAATGCCCAAGGCACATCCTTTTGGATTTGAGTCTCCATAAGAGAGTTTGGAACTACGAGGAAAGTTCAAGAAGATGGTTGTACTTTGAAGAGAGCATTGCAAAGGAATGGTTTCCTTGTCCTCAAAACGATTTTGTGCAATCCAAATTCTGCATGCAACTGTAAGAGGAAGGGCCTTATAGTTCCTAGAATTCTGGTTGCTCAACCAAGACTTTATTGTTGCTTCAATGGTATCTCCTTCCCAAGAACTGGATAGACATGTTTCCTTCTGTATCTCAGACCAGACTTCCAGAGATAATTTGTAGCTGATAAAAATATGATAACTTGTTTCCAAATCTTGTCAACAAAGACAACATCTACCTGGGACTTGAAAATTTATGTGTTGCAATTTGTCATAGGTGAATGCCTTGTTGTGTAATAGTAACCACATAAAGAGTGTGGCCTTAGCTCGACATTTAATCCTCCAGAGTCTTTTCCCCTAGAACAGTTGGGGATTGGCTCTGTTTTCCTAAGCATGTACTATGTATCCTAACCTTGGTACATATCCTCCAGAGGGGTTTGGGGACCATATAAGTTGGTCTTCCTGATCTGTAAAGGGAAAAAAAGTGTTTCATAGAGATCTTATGTAATCGATCCAAATGGAAGCCCAACCCTCAAAGATTCCTAGCTCTTGCCAAGACATCCACCTTACTTGAGAAGTGATATAGTCCTTCCTCGTGACCTGACTTAAGTACTATAAGCCTCCCACATAAAGAGCCTAGACTAGGTTATCGGGGAGGATGTGGTTTTCATTGCAGCCCATCCAAGGATCTTTTCCCAAAATAAGCTTGCTTCCATTCCCAATATTCCATATCAACCACTTCCCAATTAGAGGGAAGACATTTACTATGGATTTCCAAATGACTAAATCATTTTGCACTTGCTTTACAGGATTCCTTATCCAATCCACCACCGAGTCTTGTGGGAAGTAATTTGCTTTGATAGCTTGATCCCAAGGACTTGTCCCTTGTTTTAACATCCACACATTTTTTGTTTCCAAATCTTTTGAGAAAATAAATATGTTTTTAAATCCCCAACCACCCATGGCTTTGGGGGTGGCAAGATTCCTCCATGAGGCTAACACCAAACTCTTCTTTTCGGTGCTCTCTGACCAAAGAAACCATAAAGAAAGTTGTCTTATTTTACCCAGGATACCTTTAGGAATACAAGCCAAGGAGGTCTAATAGATCGGAATGATTTCTAAAACAATCTTGACTAGGACCAGTTTCCCTACTTTGGAGAGCCACTTATAGCACCAAGAATTGACTTTATTTTCCATCTTTGTGACAAGTCATGACTGGTCCTTTTTTTAATAAGCATTGGCTTTACATAAGAAACCCAAGTAATTTAATCCAGAGCCTATCTCTCCATCCCGAAAAGAAAGTATCTATGAGAAACAATGTTTTTACTACTCACTGAGACCCCATGTAATAAGCGAAGATTTTTCTTTGTTAATAATCATTCCACTAGACTTGCAGAAAAGATTCAGGAGTTTATTTAAATGTTCCATTGATCTACAAGTTCATTCACAAAATTTTAATATGTCATTAACAAAAGGAGATGAGAGATAGAATAGGAATGACCAACAACTATACCTTTTATCTATCCCGAAGCAATGGCTTCCGTCAAAATTTTGCTTAGTTCCTCAACAAGCAAGAGAAAAAAATAGAGGACACAGAGGGAAAACTTGTTTTATTCCACTTTTAGCCTTAAAGAATGGGGTTGTTGATCAATTGATAAGTAGTGCAAATGAATCAATGTTAATACAATTGAGCACCCAAATGACGAAAGAGTGACCAAACCCAGGTGAATGAGAAGAAGCCTAATATAGATCCAACTTACCCGATCAAAAGCCTTGGATAAGTATACTTTTAAAGGGGGAGATTTTTTGTTTCTCTTTTTAATGGAATGGAGTCCTTCTCGTGCTAATCAAATAGCCTCATGGATCTATCTTCCTTTGAGAAACCCAAATTATTCAGGAGAGATGTGGTTGGAAAGAGTATCCTTCTACCTTCAAGTAATCAGTTTTGAGATGATTTTGTAAATGTTGTTGCAAAGGGAGATGGGATTTAATTGATCAAAGTTGGAGGGGTTATTTACTTTTGGGATCGGTGCTATGAAGGTAGAATTGAAGGCAACTAGAGTTTTCCTTTTATATTTGGAATATTCAACTACCTTGAGAAGATCATTCTCAAGAGTGTCAAAGCAGGCTAGGTAAAATTCCACTGGGATTCCATCTATCCTAGGGATTTTATCCTTCTAAAAACTTTGTAGAACTCCAAGAAGTTCCTCTTTGGATATTTCAACCATAATATTCTAGTTGTTCTCCTGATCAATGAAAAGAGGAAAATGGCTGGCAAATTTTAGAATGGCATCTATAATTGCTCTAGATTCTTCCTTGGATAGAGTATGAAAGTGATGTATTCCCTCTTTAGTAATATAAGAGAAGGAAGTGCCTCTGATCTCATGCTTCCTATCAGTGCCCCATATAGTGTTGATATATCTCCTTTTGTTTGTATACTGAAGGAAGAACTTCATGTTCTCATCACTCGCTTGGAGCCAGATGGCTCTACTTTTCATTTTCCATTCCTTTTATTTGTTTAAAAGGATCTTCCTTATGTTTTCCTCTATTAATTTAATGAAAAGTAGAGCCTTCCTTATGTTTTTCACCTTCTGCTAATCATTGAAAAACCCTTACCCTCCCCCTAGTAACAACTCTCAAGTTTTGTCTCCAAATCCTTTAAAATTTAGTCATCTCTCTTCTTTTTTTAGACCAAGAAATAACAAAAGTCTTTACTCTTTTGAATTTTGCTTGGAACTACAAAAGAGGGGACTCCTAGGAGGATGGGTCAAAGGGCCTCCAACATTCCCTAATCAAATCCTAAAAAGAGTTCTCTTCCATCCAATCAGTGTTCATTTTGAAAGGGATAGAGGGTTTGTCCAATAGAGAATCAATTTCCAAAATGATAGGATTGTGATCCGAGTCTCCCCCAAAGGAAACCCATTGCCTTATCTGCAATTTTTCTTCCATTAAAGCTTCATAAACAAGAAATTTATAAATATTCTTTGCCACTCTATCCTCCCCCGAGCGCATGTTCCTCTAGTGGGGGAGAGCTTCACTAGTTGGATAACTAACAACCCAATTGTCTCTACTTTGGTGATGAAAAATATGGCTAGATGGTCTAGGTAAGAAAATGACCCCCAGATTTCATAGGCCCCCAACATGAAGCTCAAATTGCATCCTACCAAAACTAGACCATTTTTCATAAGACATCTTTAAAGAGTGGTCTCCTCGAGACATTATTTATCTAAGTAAGGCCCTTAAATATTGATACACAGAAATTCAAAGTATAGATCCCAAGATCGGAGGGAAGTGGCTAGCCTAGCCTTAATAGCTGAGGATTTTGAAAGAGATAAGGATTTTTCTCTCCATCCCATGAGAATAACTCTAGATCTCCCCTGTGCATCCATGACCAAGAACTCCCAACTCGTCAACGAAGAGGAGAGGGTTTTAGTAGCTTTGTATCCCTTCATCATGGTTTCTTGCAAAAAGAGAGTTGAGGGTTTATGAGTCTCCACCAAGTAGTTGATGACCAATTTCTTAGAGGGATTGGCCAACCCTTAACAATTTAGGGAGAGAATTATCATGAAAAGTCCCTCCTGGGGCCAGATTCTCTAAGAGCCTCGATGAGAGAATGTTGTTTCCCTCTCTGAATCACTGAATTGGCTTGCTTCTATGACATGGAAAAAAAAAAATTGACTACACTGGGAGGGTTTTATATCCTACTCCTTGAAGGCACCCAAACCCCCTTCAGTTCGAGTTAAAGAAGAATGGGTCCCTTTAGCCTTGGAGAGAATATTGTATTTGAGAACCTGATGGTGTTGGGGTGTGTCCTTGGCTAGAGAGTGGTATGAAGTATCGAGAGGAGCAAAAATTATTGAAGGAGAAGCTCTCTCAGACTAAGAAAGCTCGTGGATTGAGATGAGAGTTGAACGTTGGGGTCCCATTAGTCCAGATAGACTTGAGAGAAATTCTTTCGCCTACTCCTCTCTTTGAGCAGGAGGTTGAAAACCAATGAGCCCAAATTGGATATCAATTTCCATTATAAAATTAATTGAAGAGGGAACAAAGTAAGGCTTACTGATATCTAACCTTCAACACCTAATTGGATTGCATTCGAGGATTCTATTTCCTACTTGGAGAAGCCCACAATCTTCAGACTGGTTGGCTAGGGGGATATTGTTAAGTCTTCTGGCAGTCAAGATTCATGGGGTGCTAGATCCTTCCAAGATACTTCTCCCATATTCCTTTGAACCCACATTTTGTTCTTTAGGGCCATTGGGAAATTATTTCATAGATGACCCATAGGAGTGATAACACCCACACTTTAAGGGGATATAGTCCAATTCTTGGTGAAGAATTGTATTCTCATGCTTGATAGTGATCCTATCCACCAAACCCTTTGATAAGTTTATCCCTACTAATATTTGACCCATTCCCATGTAGCCATGGAGTGGAAAGAGATGTCAGCTTCATAGAAAAACCCTACAGAATTTTAGGTTTCATGAAAAACTTCATCTAACCAAAGTACCAAGGGAAACCTAGGAAGTCTAACCCAAACTTGGGTTATCACTAGATTTTCTATATTCGCATCAAAATCCACACTCTAATTCTTAAGGAAGAGGGCCTAGGGTCCCTAGCTCTGATGAAAAGGAAGAACTATTTTTTCATTTTCGTCTGAGTTCATGATCCACACCATCCATCCCTTTGGAAGGATAAGGCTCCAAGGGACATATTCAAGTTTCCATGTCAAATTATTTGTCATTTGTCTCTTTAAGAAATTAGTGGGCATTCTCCTACTAGGAAATCGACTAACTTATGTCACCTCCTTCATATCTCTGATCTCATGGAGTTTAATCCCTTATCTCGGGACTAGATTTATCTCTTCGGCTTTGAGTTTTACACACCTTTTACTCCGTTGAGGTTGCTCCATTCCCTTCACTCCTAAATTCTCTAAACTTGTGTTCAAATTTGAATTGGTCATGATGTCACTCATGAATAATATATAGAGGTTTATACCTATGAAACCCCCATCCTTGTACTCGTCATGATCTAAATCCAATATGAAATCAAAGCTAAGTCTCAATCCCATCATGGGCTCTTTCAAATCATTGATGTGGGTGGAGCTGGGAGACATACTAAAACAATTATTGGTATCATCCATGTCTTCCAATAGAGAGAAGATCAATGAACACATCCATGGGTCAGAGCAGTGTGAGCTATCCAAAACCCTTGTGTTACAATCATTCCTTGAATTGAAGATTTTGTGGGGTGAATTCATCGAGGGATCNTATTTAGCTTGCTTTTGATATCCTAGAACAAGGGAAGTTGTATGTAGTTATGTAGCAAGTAATCCCCTTTCGACCAATTTATGACTAACAAGGAGTCTCCATAAATATGCAAATGTTTTAAGCCTTTTTCATGTGCTAGATGAATAGTTAGTTTAAGTGCCATTATCTCATAGAAGTTATGTGTCTCATTTCAAACACCAACCGAAAAGGAGATAGAATGATCATTTGAGAGATCAATAATTCCACTTGCCCCTCCACGGGAGGGTCCCCCTGAGAGGCCCCATCAAAAAATGCCCAAGGCACATCCTTTTGGATTTGAGTCTCCATAAGAGAGTTTGGAACTACGAGGAAAGTTCAAGAAGATGGTTGTACTTTGAAGAGAGCATTGCAAAGGAATGGTTTCCTTGTCCTCAAAACGATTTTGTGCAATCCAAATTCTGCATGCAACTGTAAGAGGAAGGGCCTTATAGTTCCTAGAATTCTGGTTGCTCAACCAAGACTTTATTGTTGCTTCAATGGTATCTCCTTCCCAAGAACTGGATAGACATGTTTCCTTCTGTATCTCAGACCAGACTTCCAGAGATAATTTGTAGCTGATAAAAATATGATAACTTGTTTCCAAATCTTGTCAACAAAGACAACATCTACCTGGGACTTGAAAATTTATGTGTTGCAATTTGTCATAGGTGAATGCCTTGTTGTGTAATAGTAACCACATAAAGAGTGTGGCCTTAGCTCGACATTTAATCCTCCAGAGTCTTTTCCCCTAGAACAGTTGGGGATTGGCTCTGTTTTCCTAAGCATGTACTATGTATCCTAACCTTGGTACATATCCTCCAGAGGGGTTTGGGGACCATATAAGTTGGTCTTCCTGATCTGTAAAGGGAAAAAAAGTGTTTCATAGAGATCTTATGTAATCGATCCAAATGGAAGCCCAACCCTCAAAGATTCCTAGCTCTTGCCAAGACATCCACCTTACTTGAGAAGTGATATAGTCCTTCCTCGTGACCTGACTTAAGTACTATAAGCCTCCCACATAAAGAGCCTAGACTAGGTTATCGGGGAGGATGTGGTTTTCATTGCAGCCCATCCAAGGATCTTTTCCCAAAATAAGCTTGCTTCCATTCCCAATATTCCATATCAACCACTTCCCAATTAGAGGGAAGACATTTACTATGGATTTCCAAATGACTAAATCATTTTGCACTTGCTTTACAGGATTCCTTATCCAATCCACCACCGAGTCTTGTGGGAAGTAATTTGCTTTGATAGCTTGATCCCAAGGACTTGTCCCTTGTTTTAACATCCACACATTTTTTGTTTCCAAATCTTTTGAGAAAATAAATATGTTTTTAAATCCCCAACCACCCATGGCTTTGGGGGTGGCAAGATTCCTCCATGAGGCTAACACCAAACTCTTCTTTTCGGTGCTCTCTGACCAAAGAAACCATAAAGAAAGTTGTCTTATTTTACCCAGGATACCTTTAGGAATACAAGCCAAGGAGGTCTAATAGATCGGAATGATTTCTAAAACAATCTTGACTAGGACCAGTTTCCCTACTTTGGAGAGCCACTTATAGCACCAAGAATTGACTTTATTTTCCATCTTTGTGACAAGTCATGACTGGTCCTTTTTTTAATAAGCATTGGCTTTACATAAGAAACCCAAGTAATTTAATCCAGAGCCTATCTCTCCATCCCGAAAAGAAAGTATCTATGAGAAACAATGTTTTTACTACTCACTGAGACCCCATGTAATAAGCGAAGATTTTTCTTTGTTAATAATCATTCCACTAGACTTGCAGAAAAGATTCAGGAGTTTATTTAAATGTTCCATTGATCTACAAGTTCATTCACAAAATTTTAATATGTCATTAACAAAAGGAGATGAGAGATAGAATAGGAATGACCAACAACTATACCTTTTATCTATCCCGAAGCAATGGCTTCCGTCAAAATTTTGCTTAGTTCCTCAACAAGCAAGAGAAAAAAATAGAGGACACAGAGGGAAAACTTGTTTTATTCCACTTTTAGCCTTAAAGAATGGGGTTGTTGATCAATTGATAAGTAGTGCAAATGAATCAATGTTAATACAATTGAGCACCCAAATGACGAAAGAGTGACCAAACCCAGGTGAATGAGAAGAAGCCTAATATAGATCCAACTTACCCGATCAAAAGCCTTGGATAAGTATACTTTTAAAGGGGGAGATTTTTTGTTTCTCTTTTTAATGGAATGGAGTCCTTCTCGTGCTAATCAAATAGCCTCATGGATCTATCTTCCTTTGAGAAACCCAAATTATTCAGGAGAGATGTGGTTGGAAAGAGTATCCTTCTACCTTCAAGTAATCAGTTTTGAGATGATTTTGTAAATGTTGTTGCAAAGGGAGATGGGATTTAATTGATCAAAGTTGGAGGGGTTATTTACTTTTGGGATCGGTGCTATGAAGGTAGAATTGAAGGCAACTAGAGTTTTCCTTTTATATTTGGAATATTCAACTACCTTGAGAAGATCATTCTCAAGAGTGTCAAAGCAGGCTAGGTAAAATTCCACTGGGATTCCATCTATCCTAGGGATTTTATCCTTCTAAAAACTTTGTAGAACTCCAAGAAGTTCCTCTTTGGATATTTCAACCATAATATTCTAGTTGTTCTCCTGATCAATGAAAAGAGGAAAATGGCTGGCAAATTTTAGAATGGCATCTATAATTGCTCTAGATTCTTCCTTGGATAGAGTATGAAAGTGATGTATTCCCTCTTTAGTAATATAAGAGAAGGAAGTGCCTCTGATCTCATGCTTCCTATCAGTGCCCCATATAGTGTTGATATATCTCCTTTTGTTTGTATACTGAAGGAAGAACTTCATGTTCTCATCACTCGCTTGGAGCCAGATGGCTCTACTTTTCATTTTCCATTCCTTTTATTTGTTTAAAAGGATCTTCCTTATGTTTTCCTCTATTAATTTAATGAAAAGTAGAGCCTTCCTTATGTTTTTCACCTTCTGCTAATCATTGAAAAACCCTTACCCTCCCCCTAGTAACAACTCTCAAGTTTTGTCTCCAAATCCTTTAAAATTTAGTCATCTCTCTTCTTTTTTTAGACCAAGAAATAACAAAAGTCTTTACTCTTTTGAATTTTGCTTGGAACTACAAAAGAGGGGACTCCTAGGAGGATGGGTCAAAGGGCCTCCAACATTCCCTAATCAAATCCTAAAAAGAGTTCTCTTCCATCCAATCAGTGTTCATTTTGAAAGGGATAGAGGGTTTGTCCAATAGAGAATCAATTTCCAAAATGATAGGATTGTGATCCGAGTCTCCCCCAAAGGAAACCCATTGCCTTATCTGCAATTTTTCTTCCATTAAAGCTTCATAAACAAGAAATTTATAAATATTCTTTGCCACTCTATCCTCCCCCGAGCGCATGTTCCTCTAGTGGGGGAGAGCTTCACTAGTTGGATAACTAACAACCCAATTGTCTCTACTTTGGTGATGAAAAATATGGCTAGATGGTCTAGGTAAGAAAATGACCCCCAGATTTCATAGGCCCCCAACATGAAGCTCAAATTGCATCCTACCAAAACTAGACCATTTTTCATAAGACATCTTTAAAGAGTGGTCTCCTCGAGACATTATTTATCTAAGTAAGGCCCTTAAATATTGATACACAGAAATTCAAAGTATAGATCCCAAGATCGGAGGGAAGTGGCTAGCCTAGCCTTAATAGCTGAGGATTTTGAAAGAGATAAGGATTTTTCTCTCCATCCCATGAGAATAACTCTAGATCTCCCCTGTGCATCCATGACCAAGAACTCCCAACTCGTCAACGAAGAGGAGAGGGTTTTAGTAGCTTTGTATCCCTTCATCATGGTTTCTTGCAAAAAGAGAGTTGAGGGTTTATGAGTCTCCACCAAGTAGTTGATGACCAATTTCTTAGAGGGATTGGCCAACCCTTAACAATTTAGGGAGAGAATTATCATGAAAAGTCCCTCCTGGGGCCAGATTCTCTAAGAGCCTCGATGAGAGAATGTTGTTTCCCTCTCTGAATCACTGAATTGGCTTGCTTCTATGACATGGAAAAAAAAAAATTGACTACACTGGGAGGGTTTTATATCCTACTCCTTGAAGGCACCCAAACCCCCTTCAGTTCGAGTTAAAGAAGAATGGGTCCCTTTAGCCTTGGAGAGAATATTGTATTTGAGAACCTGATGGTGTTGGGGTGTGTCCTTGGCTAGAGAGTGGTATGAAGTATCGAGAGGAGCAAAAATTATTGAAGGAGAAGCTCTCTCAGACTAAGAAAGCTCGTGGATTGAGATGAGAGTTGAACGTTGGGGTCCCATTAGTCCAGATAGACTTGAGAGAAATTCTTTCGCCTACTCCTCTCTTTGAGCAGGAGGTTGAAAACCAATGAGCCCAAATTGGATATCAATTTCCATTATAAAATTAATTGAAGAGGGAACAAAGTAAGGCTTACTGATATCTAACCTTCAACACCTAATTGGATTGCATTCGAGGATTCTATTTCCTACTTGGAGAAGCCCACAATCTTCAGACTGGTTGGCTAGGGGGATATTGTTAAGTCTTCTGGCAGTCAAGATTCATGGGGTGCTAGATCCTTCCAAGATACTTCTCCCATATTCCTTTGAACCCACATTTTGTTCTTTAGGGCCATTGGGAAATTATTTCATAGATGACCCATAGGAGTGATAACACCCACACTTTAAGGGGATATAGTCCAATTCTTGGTGAAGAATTGTATTCTCATGCTTGATAGTGATCCTATCCACCAAACCCTTTGATAAGTTTATCCCTACTAATATTTGACCCATGCCCATGTAGCCATGGAGTGGAAAGAGATGTCAGCTTCATAGAAAAACCCTACGGAATTTTCAATTTCATGGAAAACTTCATCTAACCAAAGTACCAAGGGAAACCCAGGAAGTCTAACCCAAACTTGGGTTATCACTAGATTTTCTATAATCGCATCAAAATCCACACTCTAATTCTTAAGGAAGAGGGCCTAGGGTCCCTAGCTTTGACGAAAAGGAAGAATTATTTTTTCATCTTCGTCTGAGTTCATGATCCACACCATCCATCCCTTTGGAAGGATAAGGCTCCAAGGGACATATTCAAGTTTCCATGTGAAATTATTTGTCATCCGTCTCTTTAAGAAATTAGTGGGCATTCTCCTACTAGGAAATCGACTAACTTATGTCACCTCCTTCATATCTCTGATCTCATGGAGTTTAATCCCTTCTCTCGGGACCAGATTTATCTCTTCGGCTTTGTGTTTTACACACCTTTTACTCCATTGAGGTTGCTCCATTCCCTTCACTCCTAAATGCTCTAAAATTGTGTTCAAATTTGAATTGGTCATGATGTCACTCATGAATAATATCTAGAGGTTTAGACCTATGAAACCCCCATCCTTGTACCCGTCATGATCTAAATCCAATATGAAATCAAAGCTAAGTCTCAATCCCATCATGGGCTCTTTCAAATCATTGATGTGGGTGGAGCTGGGAGACATACTGAAACAATTATTGGTATCATCCATATCTTCCAATAGAGAGAATATCAACAAACCCATCCATGGGTCAGAGCAGTGTGAGCCATCCAAAACCCTTGTGTTACAATCATTCCTTGAATTGAAGATTTTGTGAGGTGAATTCATCGAGGGATCCATCTTCTATGGATTTTGGATGCCTGTCTATTTAATGATTGCATCCAAAACCTCCAAATTATCTTCCTCAAGTGGTTTCACTACCTTCTACCTAGGGAGAGAAACATTGAGCCCTGGAACCCTTCCAACAATTTTTGACAATGCCCAAATCTGCTTTCCCTCAAAAGGGTCCTTCGAAAAGTCCATGTGTTCCTCATCCATCCTCCAGGGTATGCTGACAAGGAGAACTCACCACTACAGTTGAAGCGTTAACCAAGGTTCCACCATGGTTTCAATACGCAAGCAAGGAAACCCTAACCTTGGTCATGTACATACATACATACATACACGTGTGTGTGTGTGTGTGTGTGTGTGTGTGTGTG
>JZKD02S0961146.1:0-13723 GCA_000966675.3 Picea glauca
TAGGTCCACTATATTATTAAATAAGACCCACTATGGTAGTTACATATAATAAATGGGTAATTAGATATAATAAATGTAAGAGGACTTCTTAGAAGGTTCTACTTCTAGAAGATTCTTCCTCTAGAATGTTCTTAGGTGATAGTAGCACTATATAAATGGGCTCAAGCAATATAATGAGACATGAAGAGAAGTATTGTATTTGGAGCTAGAGCTCATTAGGAGGAAGCCCCCTCAAAGAGGCAAGTGAACAGGAGAGTATCCCTTCCATAATAGGATCCATTGTATGGTGTTGCCCTACCTCAAGGGTTTGATAATAATATTGTGTGGTTTCTTCTATCTTGCTTTGTGGATTTATTGTGTATTCAGTATTTGTGGTGATTATATTTGTAGATCTATTCAGGATCTTAACAAAGCTCCTAATCCTCCACTGTGAGAGAAGATCAATGACACACTAGAGATTTCTATAATTGTTTTAAAAACTAGCACACACTAGAAAAAGTTCCTATGAGGTAAGACAAGAAGATCACTAGCTAGTTGGAAGAACAGTTAAAATAGCCAACACTAGAGAAACTTATCGTGCAAGTGCAACTCGAATACGGAAGCACCCTCAATTATAATATGAAAAGCATGGCTCGATGTCTTCCCTAGGTACCGGGGTATACCCCCGCATTCACCTTTGTAAGTCACTAAGATAAAGGCAACTAGGTTGCCAACGCATGAACAATCACCAAGCAGGTACAATCAACAGTTGGGTGGACCACAATGAGTAGGGTATCAAGCCTGAAACCTATCAAGGGTATCGAAATCAAGTGTTCCAAAAGATGATTGAGGACCTCAAATGGATTTGAGACCCACAAATCTCTGTGGAAAATGTGATCAATGGAATCCCAAGATAAGCCCTCTATATGTGTTCCCCACTACGCTTGGTCTAGCTTTGGAGGGGTTATCTCCGCTAGCTTTCCGCACACGACGTCATGTTTATCCCCTGTGTTAGAGGGGGGTCCCGGATAACTTTCATGGTTACTGGACTTTCAAGAACTCCCTAGATCAGACTCTTATGTTTGTTTCTGTAGCCTTGAAGAGTTTCCTCTCCAATCCTAAATCAAGGCTCTAGCTTAGACTAAATTGATGAACCCTTCAAACACAAAGTCTAACAAATTTTAATTAGGAATTAATTTTAGTAATTGTCTTAAGTCAAAAGGAAATAAATTGAAACCAGTGATGTTCTTTAAGAGATGAAAGAGTAGGGAATAAGATGATACTGGAAACAAAAGTACTTCTTTCTTCACAAATAAAGATTTTCCAATTGAAACTCTTTCACCAAACTTTTCGTAACTACTTTTCTCAGATCTTTGAAAATAAAAACTCAAAACAATATTTTGCTCGACTACAAGCTACTTAATGTCCTAAGAATTCAATTAAATAACTTAAGAAAACTTTATTTTTCCTTGGTAAACAAAGAAACTAACCTAAACTAATTTACCAAACAAAGTAATGAAATATTTATTATTATTATTGTTTTATGCTTCAAAACAAGAAATTTGAAAATGAATTTATTTTCTTCTAAAGCAAAAACCAGAAAAATACCGATAAGACATGACCAAGAAATAACTTATGGCCTAGTCACATATCGTAGGTAGTCACTGACAATACCTAATAGACAGATCCAAGCAGACTCACCAACTTGTCTAAAAACCCTATTAAAGAAAACACAAGAAATCTTTTGATGAAAAGAAAGTTGTGCTAAGATTAGACCTAGGCTATAGACTACTTAAACAGAGACCATGGCTAGATCAAGAAGACCCCTAAGAAGTATGAATTCTAACATGGAAGGGGATTACTACCTCTTCTTTGCAAAATATGTTCTCAACACAGACACAGTATTGTCACTTCAGCAGCCAACGTATGTACATAGGTTGTCTAAAGGCAAGGTGAGTATGCACATGTGCAGGTCCACTACAGACCGCGTACACCTCTGCAACTCCTAAAAAAAATGAAAAAACAATAGTTTAGCATAGGCAGGGAGTACTAGTATGGAAGACCAAAATCTGTTGATGACACGGAAGCTCACAGAAACTCATAAAACAGTGAATGAACTAATTCAAATCACCCAAAAAGAAATATCCCCAAAGACCCTAGAGGTTTCCACATTATGGTTGCCAATTCTTTTATAGCAGGAAAACCCCTCTGCGGACTACACAAAGGGACCAAAGTGTAGGAAGAGCTAACCTTCTAAAGTCTCCTACTTTTTATCACTATCCCAACATTGCCCCATAATCATACATAAAATACAACAGAGAGGGATCCAATAGGCCTACCTTAAACTCTGCGTTTGGTGTCGATCCCTTTGCACTTGGTTGTTTCCCGACTACAAATCTCCTCCCAAGGCTGACCTGCATTCATCAAAATTCAAACAAGAAACTACAATCATGCATTCTACATATGGATTAGTGGGTTATACATCATAAACAAGAAATGTAAACAAATCATATAAGTTCAAGACGTCATTTGGAGAGACGGATAAAGTGCTTCTTTATATTAATCTCAAAAAAGTCGCTTACAACATGAGACCGACACTACTCCTTGAACTTGGTCCTGGGCTCCTCTTCACCATGCACCAACTGCTTCTACGTCTTCTTCTCCTCTTCAGTTCTGTCTTAGGGGAATGGTAAGGGATTTACAATTAGGGCGAAGGGGGATTGATAAAATGGGCATAGTTTCTTTGCTCTCATGCTTCCTCTTGCAATGGGACCCCAACCCCTTATTTTATAGGCTAAAAGGGACAATAACAATTGGGGTGACTGGCTATGGGTAGTGAAACGATTAAGTAATGGCCCTAAAACTAGCATCATATGAAAATTTCCACATTTCGCGATATTCTGTGAGTGTACGTGGGTTGTAGTGGCTCAACAAGCGTGTGTATGTGGGAAGTGATGGTGCAGGGCATGTACACATTCAAAATGATGGTTTTTAGAAGAGTTGTTTAATAATGTATTGGTAAAGATAGCAAGTTAGATGGCATGATGCCAAGTATGCATGTCAGGTGCAATTTAGGGTTATAACATTCGCAGATAAAAACCCTAATTACAGAGTAACACAATACTCAACCAGATCCACACATCTAAGCACTTAGTATAAAGAAACAAATCAGATCTAGCATTCATTGACATCATTGAGCACTAAGCTATTATATCATATGCTTCTAACATTCATAACGATAACAACACTAATCATAAATCACATCAAATGGACAAAACAATAATCTAAATGCACAAAGAAACCATAACACATGATATATGTGGTTCACCCCCAGCTTGGGGCTACATCCACCAACTCTTCTCTTCTTTATTATCTTCTTGTCAAGATTCTTACAGGAACATAGCATCAAAATCCTACTTTGCAGAGGACAGGAGATCTGCGCACACCTCTCCAGATCCTCCTTCCCTGAGCTAGGTTACAACACAAATCCCTTACATAGTCTCTTACAGTTACCTGTACTTATCCTTGCAAGTCTCACACAATATGCACAAAGCAATTACAACTATCACTTGCACTTAGCACATTGGCCTTCACTTTCCCTTTTTCACTTAGCATCACACACACACACACACCTTACTTACATCGCGTATATTTCTATTTATACATTACAAAAAGGGCTTAAACATGGGTAAACCCATGGGCCGACATCTCCATACCCGTTACATAAGCCCTAATCCAAAAAACGCCCAAAAAGGGGTCAAGATCCCGCGATCTATGCCTCGACTTGCACTCCACCTTCGACAACCTATCGAAGTCCCAAAATAGGTCAAACTTGACCAAGGATCTCCAAACCTTGGTTAAGGGCCAACACTCCTAAAAATGAGCATACTTTGTTGTCTTTCAATCTCGCTTTGAAATCCGAATGTAACATCCGACGAGACTACACTTATGCTTTTCAATCTTGTCTGGATTAACTGAGAAAAGTAACCTCTTGGAGTCTTCTTTAAGCCATTTTCAGACTCTTTAAACATGAAAATATTTCCAAGCGATGTTGTTGTCCTTCATGCTCGCCAAACTAAAACTTGAAGGCACGTCTATCCGATGGTAGTTTACCCCTTTTTCAATACAGATGGTCAATATTATGAACAAATGTATACTCTAGGAATTTTGGTTCACTAGAAGAGTATTCTCGGGTATATGTTTAACCCTTTTTAGGGCTTGAGGTACTAAATTCACGAAAAAGGAACCCCCATGAAATCCATAGTTAATCTCTTTTCAGAATCCCTAAAATTGTAAAGATCGCTAACTGACCTTGTTCCTTCACACTCGTTAAATTGGTCCAGAAGAACATACCATACAGAGTTCATAGTTAAGCTCTTTTCAGACTCCCTAAAATTGAAAATATCTTCGAGTGACCTCATTCCTTCACACTTGTTAAATTGGTCCAAAAGAGAATACCCTATGGATTCCATAGTTAATCTCTTTTCAGACTCCTTAAAATTAAAAAGATTAACAAGTGACCTTGTTCCTTCACACTCGTTAAATTGGTACAGAAGAACATCTACTAGCATGAGTTTACCCCTTTTTTTGGCCTGTAGATTAAGGAGGAAAAAGGTACACCTCAGGAGATTCGTCTCACAAAGAGATTTAACCTCATTAAATTTTATAATTTTTTTGGCTAAGGAGACTAAATCTAGAAAAAGGTTGTGAGTCCATAGTTAATCTCTTTTCAGACTCCTTAAAATTGAAAAGATTGCCGAGTGATCTTGTTTGTGTCACACTCGTTAAAATGGTTCTAAATAGATGTATTTTCGGTGCAATTTTATCCCTTTTTCAAACCGACTAGACTATTTTCAAAAAGGGTACCCCAGTGGAGTCTTCTTTTACGTTTTTTCAGGATCTCTAAACATGAAAAAAATACTGAGCTTACCTTCTCTGGGCTCATGAAAAATACATTGAAGGGGGTTTCATCATGTCCTGATAATCACATTTTCATCTCTATGTCTTTGGCCTAATGTCGGCTCCATGTTTCTCTCAACCGAACCTTTGAATCATGCCTTATATGCAATCCTTGTAGCACTTTTCCTCTATGACCTAAAACCTTGACCCATGGAGGAATTTTCCCCAAGTGTCCTTTTCTTTCACATGTCTCCTTGCTATGATAATTAGTGTGTTCCTTGTGCTTGGAACTAGTATGCTTGTGGCACTCATTCCTCCTTTGTAACATAGCATTCTTTTATTCTTTTTCAATCTCTTTAAAAATATTGAAAAATACAAAAAAATAAAAAATATCCCAAAAAGAGGAAGGGAAATATATATTCTTTTTTGGCAGCACAACTAGTCACTGTTGGACAAACACATCCTTTCATTTGTTCGTCAAGATTTTGGATTTAATATGACCTTAGGAAGTTGTTCTCACTACATAGAGTTGTGTCCTCTTCCATTTGGTTATTCTTTCAAAAAGATGGAGAGTTTGTGTTGCCTCCTGCATCATGAACTTATGTCAATGTCATGATTCCTGAGTCTGGTAATATTTCATTCTCTTATCCAAGGGAAGTCTTTCCCAACCTGAATCATCCTTTCTGAAGTTTGTCTCTTGACCTCATGTTCAACCATCCCAAAATCCCAATTAAGTAGTTGTTTGAAATCAATGAAGTTCTCTGCCTAATCACTGATATCCTCTTGTATGTTCCCGACGAGCTGTCAAAGACCTATGGGTAGTGAAGTCGTACACTCAAATTACACTCCTACCCAAGTTTTGAATATCTTGAAGTTTTTTCTCGATCTTTGAAGGCCTCATCTCCATTCATCATGGATCATTTGCTTCTTGAAGATGGATACTATACATGTATATCTTTGATTTTGAGATGTAGATCCATTGTGTATTTCTTGTGGATACACTTTATATAGTTATATGACATGGATCTGCAGTGTATTTGATTGGAAACCATGATTTATTTCATCCCAAGCATGGGTATGGCCGCCTCGGAGAGACAATTGTTATTTTTGCAGATGGCACCTCCCAAACTCTGGTCCTGGGCTCACTCGCTTTGTACATTGGTGAATATTTTGTAATGTATTTCAGACATCAGATTCTCTTATGACCTCACACATTAGGGGGAATCTGTTATAACCTTAAATTTCTCCATACATGCATACCCAACATTTGGCCCTCTTATTTTCTATTTTTTCCAAACCATCATTGACTATCTCTTCTTAAAAACTCATTTTTTGAAGATGTACGCACCTTACACCACTACTTCCCATGTACATACACTTTTTGAACCACTATAGTCCACATACGTATGCTAGCTTCACCATTACAACCCACGTATACTTGCAAAATTTGCAAAAATTATAAAGTTGCAAGGAATTCGTTGAGATTATGGGCTATTGGGTAGTTTCTCAACTAATCCACCGCCTATATCCTGTCACCTAACTGAATAAACATACTTTTGTCATATAAAAGGAGGTTTTGGGGTATCATTCCTAAGCCAAGAATAAGAACAGTGAAACTCTTCCCGTTTCACATCCCCTCCTTGCCCCAAGAATTTGCAACCTTGTTGTGAGAATTGCATCAGAATTCCCCATTTTTCCCTTTTTCCTCCATCATAAGCCCATTCCATTTCCCAAGAAGAAGGTTGAGAGGAGAACTAAACATGGAGGTGAACTTGGAGCTTGGTGAAGAGGATCCTAGACTAGGTTCGGGGAGCAGTCATCGACCTTGTTGTAAGTAATCATTGTGATATCAATAAAAGAAATACTTTTCTTGTCCCAAAATCTGATGTGTCAAATGTTTGCATTTGATTTATGATTTATTCTAACATATAAACCATGATTTATATATGAAATGCATGTTTGTAGTTTCATGTTTATCTATTTGTGAATGCAGGTCATCCTTGGGAGGAGGTTTGCAGTCAGTGGAGCTATCAAGCACGAGAGGTGTTGGACAAATGAGAGGGGGGGTGAATCAGTTGTTACTGACCTTAAACAATTATTCTTATTTTAAACTCTTTACACAACATTTAANCCCTACCTCAAGGGTTTGATAATAATATTGTGTGGTTTCTTCTATCTTGCTTTGTGGATTTATTGTGTATTCAGTATTTGTGGTGATTATATTTGTAGATCTATTCAGGATCTTAACAAAGCTCCTAATCCTCCACTGTGAGAGAAGATCAATGACACACTAGAGATTTCTATAATTGTTTTAAAAACTAGCACACACTAGAAAAAGTTCCTATGAGGTAAGACAAGAAGATCACTAGCTAGTTGGAAGAACAGTTAAAATAGCCAACACTAGAGAAACTTATCGTGCAAGTGCAACTCGAATACGGAAGCACCCTCAATTATAATATGAAAAGCATGGCTCGATGTCTTCCCTAGGTACCGGGGTATACCCCCGCATTCACCTTTGTAAGTCACTAAGATAAAGGCAACTAGGTTGCCAACGCATGAACAATCACCAAGCAGGTACAATCAACAGTTGGGTGGACCACAATGAGTAGGGTATCAAGCCTGAAACCTATCAAGGGTATCGAAATCAAGTGTTCCAAAAGATGATTGAGGACCTCAAATGGATTTGAGACCCACAAATCTCTGTGGAAAATGTGATCAATGGAATCCCAAGATAAGCCCTCTATATGTGTTCCCCACTACGCTTGGTCTAGCTTTGGAGGGGTTATCTCCGCTAGCTTTCCGCACACGACGTCATGTTTATCCCCTGTGTTAGAGGGGGGTCCCGGATAACTTTCATGGTTACTGGACTTTCAAGAACTCCCTAGATCAGACTCTTATGTTTGTTTCTGTAGCCTTGAAGAGTTTCCTCTCCAATCCTAAATCAAGGCTCTAGCTTAGACTAAATTGATGAACCCTTCAAACACAAAGTCTAACAAATTTTAATTAGGAATTAATTTTAGTAATTGTCTTAAGTCAAAAGGAAATAAATTGAAACCAGTGATGTTCTTTAAGAGATGAAAGAGTAGGGAATAAGATGATACTGGAAACAAAAGTACTTCTTTCTTCACAAATAAAGATTTTCCAATTGAAACTCTTTCACCAAACTTTTCGTAACTACTTTTCTCAGATCTTTGAAAATAAAAACTCAAAACAATATTTTGCTCGACTACAAGCTACTTAATGTCCTAAGAATTCAATTAAATAACTTAAGAAAACTTTATTTTTCCTTGGTAAACAAAGAAACTAACCTAAACTAATTTACCAAACAAAGTAATGAAATATTTATTATTATTATTGTTTTATGCTTCAAAACAAGAAATTTGAAAATGAATTTATTTTCTTCTAAAGCAAAAACCAGAAAAATACCGATAAGACATGACCAAGAAATAACTTATGGCCTAGTCACATATCGTAGGTAGTCACTGACAATACCTAATAGACAGATCCAAGCAGACTCACCAACTTGTCTAAAAACCCTATTAAAGAAAACACAAGAAATCTTTTGATGAAAAGAAAGTTGTGCTAAGATTAGACCTAGGCTATAGACTACTTAAACAGAGACCATGGCTAGATCAAGAAGACCCCTAAGAAGTATGAATTCTAACATGGAAGGGGATTACTACCTCTTCTTTGCAAAATATGTTCTCAACACAGACACAGTATTGTCACTTCAGCAGCCAACGTATGTACATAGGTTGTCTAAAGGCAAGGTGAGTATGCACATGTGCAGGTCCACTACAGACCGCGTACACCTCTGCAACTCCTAAAAAAAATGAAAAAACAATAGTTTAGCATAGGCAGGGAGTACTAGTATGGAAGACCAAAATCTGTTGATGACACGGAAGCTCACAGAAACTCATAAAACAGTGAATGAACTAATTCAAATCACCCAAAAAGAAATATCCCCAAAGACCCTAGAGGTTTCCACATTATGGTTGCCAATTCTTTTATAGCAGGAAAACCCCTCTGCGGACTACACAAAGGGACCAAAGTGTAGGAAGAGCTAACCTTCTAAAGTCTCCTACTTTTTATCACTATCCCAACATTGCCCCATAATCATACATAAAATACAACAGAGAGGGATCCAATAGGCCTACCTTAAACTCTGCGTTTGGTGTCGATCCCTTTGCACTTGGTTGTTTCCCGACTACAAATCTCCTCCCAAGGCTGACCTGCATTCATCAAAATTCAAACAAGAAACTACAATCATGCATTCTACATATGGATTAGTGGGTTATACATCATAAACAAGAAATGTAAACAAATCATATAAGTTCAAGACGTCATTTGGAGAGACGGATAAAGTGCTTCTTTATATTAATCTCAAAAAAGTCGCTTACAACATGAGACCGACACTACTCCTTGAACTTGGTCCTGGGCTCCTCTTCACCATGCACCAACTGCTTCTACGTCTTCTTCTCCTCTTCAGTTCTGTCTTAGGGGAATGGTAAGGGATTTACAATTAGGGCGAAGGGGGATTGATAAAATGGGCATAGTTTCTTTGCTCTCATGCTTCCTCTTGCAATGGGACCCCAACCCCTTATTTTATAGGCTAAAAGGGACAATAACAATTGGGGTGACTGGCTATGGGTAGTGAAACGATTAAGTAATGGCCCTAAAACTAGCATCATATGAAAATTTCCACATTTCGCGATATTCTGTGAGTGTACGTGGGTTGTAGTGGCTCAACAAGCGTGTGTATGTGGGAAGTGATGGTGCAGGGCATGTACACATTCAAAATGATGGTTTTTAGAAGAGTTGTTTAATAATGTATTGGTAAAGATAGCAAGTTAGATGGCATGATGCCAAGTATGCATGTCAGGTGCAATTTAGGGTTATAACATTCGCAGATAAAAACCCTAATTACAGAGTAACACAATACTCAACCAGATCCACACATCTAAGCACTTAGTATAAAGAAAAAAATCAGATCTAGCATTCATTGACATCACTAAGCACTAAGCTATTATATCATATGCTTCTAACATTCATAACGATAACAACACTAATCATAAATCACATCAAATAGAAAAAACAATAATCTAAATGCACAAAGAAACCATAACACATGATATATGTGGTTCACCCCCAGCTTGGGGCTACATCCACCAAATCTTCTCTTCTTTATTATCTTCATGTCAAGATTCTTATAGGAACATAGCATCAAAATCCTACTTTGCAGAGGACAGGAGATCTGCGCGCACCTCTCCAGATCCTCCTTCCCTGAGCTAGGTTACAACACAAATCCCTTACATAGTCTCTTACAGTTACCTGTACTTATCCTTGCAAGTATCACACAATATGCACAAAGCAATTACAACTATCACTTGCACTTAGCACATTGGCCTTCACTTTCCCTTTTTCACTTAGCATCACACACACACACACCTTACTTACATCGCCTATATTTCTATTTATACATTACAAAAAGGGATTAAACATGGGTAAACCCATGGGCCAACATCTCCATACCCGTTACATAAGCCCTAATCCAAAAAACACCCAAAAAGGGGTCAAGATCCCGCGATCTCTGCTTCGACTTGCACTCCACCTTTGACAGCCTATTGAAGTCCCAAAATAGGTCAAACTTGACCAAGGATCTCCAAACCTTGGTCAAGGGCCAACACTCCTAAAAATGAGCAAACTTTGTTGTCTTTCAATCTCGCTTTGAAATCCGAATGTAACATCCGACAAGACTACACTTATGCTTTTCAATCTTGTCTGGATTAACTGAGAAAAGTAACCTCTTGGAGTCTTCTTTAAGCCATTTTCAGACTCTTTAAACATGAAAATATTTCCAAGAGATGTTGTTGTCCTTCATGCTCACCAAACTAAAACTTGAAGGCACGTCTATCCAATGGTAGTTTACCCCTTTTTCAATACAGATGGTCAATATTATGAACAAAGGTATACTCTAGGAATTTTGGTTCACTAGAAGAGTATTCTCAGGTATATGTTTAACCCTTTTTTGGGCTTGAGGTACTAAATTCACGAAAAAGGAACCCCCATGAAATCCATAGTTAATCTCTTTTCAGAATCCCTAAAATTGTAAAGATCGCTAACTGACCTTGTTCCTTCACACTCGTTAAATTGGTCCAGAAGAACATACCATACAGAGTTCATAGTTAAGCTCTTTTCAGACTCCCTAAAATTGAAAATATCTTCGAGTGACCTCATTCCTTCACACTTGTTAAATTGGTCCAAAAGAGAATACCCTATGGATTCCATAGTTAATCTCTTTTCAGACTCCTTAAAATTAAAAAGATTAACAAGTGACCTTGTTCCTTCACACTCGTTAAATTGGTACAGAAGAACATCTACTAGCATGAGTTTACCCCTTTTTTTGGCCTGTAGATTAAGGAGGAAAAAGGTACACCTCAGGAGATTCGTCTCACAAAGAGATTTAACCTCATTAAATTTTATAATTTTTTTGGCTAAGGAGACTAAATCTAGAAAAAGGTTGTGAGTCCATAGTTAATCTCTTTTCAGACTCCTTAAAATTGAAAAGATTGCCGAGTGATCTTGTTTGTGTCACACTCGTTAAAATGGTTCTAAATAGATGTATTTTCGGTGCAATTTTATCCCTTTTTCAAACCGACTAGACTATTTTCAAAAAGGGTACCCCAGTGGAGTCTTCTTTTACGTTTTTTCAGGATCTCTAAACATGAAAAAAATACTGAGCTTACCTTCTCTGGGCTCATGAAAAATACATTGAAGGGGGTTTCATCATGTCCTGATAATCACATTTTCATCTCTATGTCTTTGGCCTAATGTCGGCTCCATGTTTCTCTCAACCGAACCTTTGAATCATGCCTTATATGCAATCCTTGTAGCACTTTTCCTCTATGACCTAAAACCTTGACCCATGGAGGAATTTTCCCCAAGTGTCCTTTTCTTTCACATGTCTCCTTGCTATGATAATTAGTGTGTTCCTTGTGCTTGGAACTAGTATGCTTGTGGCACTCATTCCTCCTTTGTAACATAGCATTCTTTTATTCTTTTTCAATCTCTTTAAAAATATTGAAAAATACAAAAAAATAAAAAATATCCCAAAAAGAGGAAGGGAAATATATATTCTTTTTTGGCAGCACAACTAGTCACTGTTGGACAAACACATCCTTTCATTTGTTCGTCAAGATTTTGGATTTAATATGACCTTAGGAAGTTGTTCTCACTACATAGAGTTGTGTCCTCTTCCATTTGGTTATTCTTTCAAAAAGATGGAGAGTTTGTGTTGCCTCCTGCATCATGAACTTATGTCAATGTCATGATTCCTGAGTCTGGTAATATTTCATTCTCTTATCCAAGGGAAGTCTTTCCCAACCTGAATCATCCTTTCTGAAGTTTGTCTCTTGACCTCATGTTCAACCATCCCAAAATCCCAATTAAGTAGTTGTTTGAAATCAATGAAGTTCTCTGCCTAATCACTGATATCCTCTTGTATGTTCCCGACGAGCTGTCAAAGACCTATGGGTAGTGAAGTCGTACACTCAAATTACACTCCTACCCAAGTTTTGAATATCTTGAAGTTTTTTCTCGATCTTTGAAGGCCTCATCTCCATTCATCATGGATCATTTGCTTCTTGAAGATGGATACTATACATGTATATCTTTGATTTTGAGATGTAGATCCATTGTGTATTTCTTGTGGATACACTTTATATAGTTATATGACATGGATCTGCAGTGTATTTGATTGGAAACCATGATTTATTTCATCCCAAGCATGGGTATGGCCGCCTCGGAGAGACAATTGTTATTTTTGCAGATGGCACCTCCCAAACTCTGGTCCTGGGCTCACTCGCTTTGTACATTGGTGAATATTTTGTAATGTATTTCAGACATCAGATTCTCTTATGACCTCACACATTAGGGGGAATCTGTTATAACCTTAAATTTCTCCATACATGCATACCCAACATTTGGCCCTCTTATTTTCTATTTTTTCCAAACCATCATTGACTATCTCTTCTTAAAAACTCATTTTTTGAAGATGTACGCACCTTACACCACTACTTCCCATGTACATACACTTTTTGAACCACTATAGTCCACATACGTATGCTAGCTTCACCATTACAACCCACGTATACTTGCAAAATTTGCAAAAATTATAAAGTTGCAAGGAATTCGTTGAGATTATGGGCTATTGGGTAGTTTCTCAACTAATCCACCGCCTATATCCTGTCACCTAACTGAATAAACATACTTTTGTCATATAAAAGGAGGTTTTGGGGTATCATTCCTAAGCCAAGAATAAGAACAGTGAAACTCTTCCCGTTTCACATCCCCTCCTTGCCCCAAGAATTTGCAACCTTGTTGTGAGAATTGCATCAGAATTCCCCATTTTTCCCTTTTTCCTCCATCATAAGCCCATTCCATTTCCCAAGAAGAAGGTTGAGAGGAGAACTAAACATGGAGGTGAACTTGGAGCTTGGTGAAGAGGATCCTAGACTAGGTTCGGGGAGCAGTCATCGACCTTGTTGTAAGTAATCATTGTGATATCAATAAAAGAAATACTTTTCTTGTCCCAAAATCTGATGTGTCAAATGTTTGCATTTGATTTATGATTTATTCTAACATATAAACCATGATTTATATATGAAATGCATGTTTGTAGTTTCATGTTTATCTATTTGTGAATGCAGGTCATCCTTGGGAGGAGGTTTGCAGTCAGTGGAGCTATCAAGCACGAGAGGTGTTGGACAAATGAGAGGGGGGGTGAATCAGTTGTTACTGACCTTAAACAATTATTCTTATTTTAAACTCTTTACACAACATTTAA
>JZKD02S0961168.1:0-13723 GCA_000966675.3 Picea glauca
CAAGCGGGATATTTATTGTGTGTTTGATATTGTACATGTCTTCTATTCTTTCAAGAGAAACAGTTCATCACCCTCAAGAGCTTACTTGGTGAGCATCTAGAAGGTTTATATCTTAAGCTCTTATCTTTTTCCAACAACCATCCACCCGAGCCTTCGGCCCCTTCTTCCCATGAAATGAGGTACATGCCCTTCTTGGGTCACTAAATTCAAAGGGCCCAGAAGAGGGAAATATGATGGGAACATAATGAGTGGAAAGTGGTAAGTCTAGTCAGGAATGGTATGATAACCCCTCAAGGGATCCCTAGTTGCAAACCTTCCCCAAAGGTTGGCCACTTACTAGGAAATCTATGACACTCACCAAGGTGAAATAGGGTCAAAAACATAATGTCCAAGCAAACATTCTATAATCAAAATCAGCTTAAATACAACATGCTTAAATGCCTCAAATATCAGGGTGATTACCTTCCACAATACCTGGCTTGTATCGCATGGAGCAAGATCCACGTGCCTTCCAGAAGCTAGCTAGTGTGGTGGATGCATTGACGATGGATCCAAACTATCGTGATATATCAGGCTTCCATATGTTCAATTTGGCACTGTTAGTCATGTGGTGTCTTGACACTCCATATCTGCAACCTGAGGGCCTCGAGACATCATCTCCTTAGTTATACCACAAAATTGGGATAATAATTGGCTCTTACTTGGGGACATGTGCTCACCATAGAGTGCATGAGAACCACAACATCTCCTGGTAGACATGTGCCTACACTGAAACAAAAATTGTATAATATAGGGTGGTTCTATCACCCTTCGTCCTTATACATCAAAACCAAAAATGAAAACTAATATAGAAGATAAAATTTTAGCATTTTTTTCAAAAAATTCTAAACTAAGCATGAAATCAATATGTAAGTAGGGAAAAATGAAAAATGAAATGCATCTAAACTAATATGAGCAATGAAGATTCAAATGCAAGGAAAGAAAGATGACCTACCTACTTAACTGGGGGCCCTATAGATCAGGCGATAGATGATGTCAAGTGAAGTCATACAACCAGTGAAACCAGTTGATCATCTCATAAAAGCATCTCCCCATGTGCTTAATCATGTGAAACAACAAGGATAAGTACACCACAAAATGATCATGAGCATAAATAGATATATAATCAATCATGAAATAAAACTCATGGAGATGGGTGGGAGGGACGAAATCTTGTTGGAAAGAAGAACCATAAGCTTGCTCATCATGCTTGAAAGTGTAGCCACAAGCATAATCAATCCATCTATGAATGATACTATCGTATATAGACAACAATTCATCTTCATTCACACACAAATATCCACTGCTTGTGGAAGATTGAGAGGAGATAAGAGATTGGAAGAAGACTGCATGGTTTCTCGGAGAAGAAGATAAGAGGTAAGGGATAACCTCATGTCTATAGAAAATCTCCTCCCTCGGACTTAGGGAACGTCAATTATTTATCTGCAAATCCCCACTAAAAGTATCAATATGAAAGTAATTTCATTTGGTAGTGTGGACCTCTGAGGGCTCTGGGCTGGCCATGACATGGTGTCTATCAAAGTCTGAGCACAATGGATGAAAATCCTCACAGAACAAATCTGCATCCTCAAAAGGGTACATATCATGGGATGAATGAAGATCACCCTGAGTACTCTGTGACAAGTTAGCCTCAGAGGGGCAGAACAAGTCTCTAACCATATCATCTGAATCATACATGCATAAAGACTAGTCCTCTGATGATGAAAACTTAACCACTTTTGCTTAAGGGCTACCCTTAATGTCATAAATTGGGTCTCTATAAAAAATGAAACGTTTAAAATCCCATCTACACCTCCCAACCTGTATGAAATCATCAATACAGTGATTATCAACTATATCCGGGTGTTGTTCCATGATTTCACGTGTATCATAGGCACTGATTACTTCTTCACAAGATTGGACAACTTCATCTTCTTCAAAAGGGAAAGTAGACAACTATGTCTCATTTATGCCTTCTGCAAAAGAAACGTCATCGAGATCCTTTTGGAAATTTTCTTCATTTCCACAGTCATGGAACAAAGCATCATCAAAGTTTTGAAAAGGATTATAACTCATCATGTTCTCTTCCTGATGTGTAGGAGAAGGAGAGGTCTGGATGTATTCGTCAAGTGGAAGGGAAGATATAAGCACTTTATCTTCATTATATGTCTCATCCGGATATTCTTCATCAAGATATTCTTCAAGCTTTTCTTCATCCCCATCTACAGGAAAACCTTCTCTACAAAGAACATTTTTAATCTCTTGGAAAGTATGTTGCAAATTATGGGTAGCTGGCCGATAGTGCTTGAGAAATTCTTCAATGAGCTTGGTAGAAGAAGGGATTCTCTTCGGATTACATGAGTGTGCAAGCAAATTCCTTTGACTTGATTCCAACGAAGATACAAAAATTTTCATTAGCACATCCTCATGTAGCACATCTAGGCTTGAAGCATACTTCATATAATTGATGACATGGGTGACTACTAGAGCTAGATCACCATTGAATTTAGGGAAACTTTCCCTCCATTCTAGGGAGGAATGATTTGGATATCCAGGGATATTCTGAACATCCAAAGAAGGATAGAATTTATAGAAATCCCATGGTTCCATTACTTAGGGTAATACCTCAATGGAGTTTCCAGATGAGACTAATGCTCATCAAAGGATGGAAAGGGGGAAAAAGGAAAGGTGGGTTCATGGAAAATGGAGTCGCCATATGATATTCAAGAAGATCTCATCAAGGGTGGAAAAAGGAACGTTCTTCAATGGAGTCGCCAAGTCGCTAGACAAGCTAAGAGTAAAGGCTTTGGGAGAGAAGAGTATTCAAAATCCTCCCTAACAACGATGCCAAAATGTTATCACACAAGTTTTATGTTGGGAAAATCCCGACCCAACCACCAAATGGTGACAACTAAGAGAGCACCTACCCATTGTCACCTTAGATAGGTGTTCCCATCACTTTAGAGGTGAAATGGTTAACTCAAAGGGGGAATCCCGGTGACCCTAGGGGGGAATGAGATGGAAAGTGTGATGTATGAATGAACGCCCGTATTGGTCAAGTTTCTATGTGTGAAGAAGGGCTTGAGTAAGGTATTTATGGTAACCAAGGGTTTCCAAGAAGTAGCAGACCTTGCAAATGTTGATTGTACCTTCCCGAGACACAAGAAAAACAATAACACAAGCCCAAGTATATGATGGAAAAGCAAGTTAAGCTTGTTGTCCCTAATTGAATCATTTAGTAACAATATATATCAGCAATGAAAATGATAAATAATGTTGCAAACAAGTTTCTAAGAGTTTATTTGAAAGAGCAAGAGATAAACTAGAAACAACTAGATTAGTTCAAGTAAGATAGCATTAGACTCTAGCAATGAAAGAAGGCTGTAATAAAAGGTGTTTGCAGAATTTTTTTGCAGCCTTATGGCTGTATAAAACTTGTTGTCACAACATTAAATTCAACCTTCAAAACTCACAAAAAATTCACCCAAAAGTTGCACTAGACTAAGTAGATAAAGGTGGCAAACTCTTAGCTAATTCCGACGGCTGGAAAAACAAGTTATAAGTGAAAGAGTGTTAGGTTTTCTGCAGCCCTAATGGCTGAAGATTAAATTTTATAACAACAGAAAAAAATACCCCTTTAGAGGAGATTCCCTAGTGGCTAATAGGTTCTCTAGGCACAAGGAACAAAATCCAGATTGCATAAAGTTGAAATGACTAAAAATCACATTTCCCAATGCAACTATTTATTTCTCCAATGCAAAATATTCAGATTAATGCCTTTAAAATTTGGTAAGTGGAGTCTTAGAATAAAGAGTTAGATCAACAAATACCTATGGGTGTAAGGCCTTTTACTTCCTAGGTTATGCCAATCAAACTTAGGGTAAATCTAAGAGGGTATACACACTCATATTCCTCCTAACAACCCTTGCAAAATAACTTGTAAACTTTAGAAAATTAGATGAAGCTTAATGGAGGGTGGATACAACATACTCCTCCTAGGGTTTAAAACAACCATAAGCAATAAAGATAAATAAATAGCTAACAATGTATATTTTTCCTTACCAATTCCAAGAGAGANAATATTTGCTGCAGATCTAGGTTTAGGAATGATGAAAGAATACTTGATGATCTATGGTAATAGTTGTTGGAGAAATTTCTTTGACCAATTATGCTCATATAATCCTTCCTTATCTACTTCATTGTATTCTCATGGCTCAAATTCAAAACTGTCACATCCTGATATATCGATCCACTCATTATCATTTGAATATTGGAAGGAAACAATTTGATTTTCATGACAACTTAAAATAGTAGATACATTTGATACAATGTCAAAAGTATTTACATCTTGGCTATCACTTTGAAGATCATCAACCTCTTGATCATTATGAAAAGTGTCTTCTACTGCAACATACTTTTTATGACTATTTGATCCTTTACTCAACAAATCGAATTCATAACAACGTTCTTGATAAAGGAAATCAACTGGAAATTTCTCTTTGCAAAACAAATGAAACACATGATGAAAATGTCTTAGTGAAGTAATACAAGCAACCAAGAGTGATCTACACCAATCACGACCTGCTCCATCTAAAGAGTATGTAAAAAATTTGATGAGGACATCTTCATGTATAAATTTCAGCTTAAGTATGCACTCATGAAAATCTAGTAAAAACTCAGTTGGCATTTCCCAATCTTCCCCTCTAAACCTAGGAAGGCATCCTTCCCATTCACTTCTATCAGACACGGGGTTTGGAAAACCAGATATATTTGAGAAATCACAAAATGCATACCTATGAGCAATAATTATGTCTAGTTCAAACCAGTGGAGTCGCCCATAGATTCATCTATGATGAAGTTGGAGTCGCCAGGTAGAAGATTGTAGTTAAGCTTGTGTTCTGCTCTTGTCTACCATCAAGAGTTGGATATGATTGTTGTCGTTCTCCTAAGGAAGATTCCTTCACTTTCGTCCTCGACAACAATGCCAAAAATGTTAGCATTGAGAGTTACACTTAGAATACTATAAATGTAAGCCCAATACCCATCAAAGTGTGGAAGATAAAAGTTTATGATAAATGGATGGAAAACTTAGAAAAGAATGTCAATCACATCTTACTTCATACAGTATGCACCAACAAATAAGGCTTTGAATAAATTTGATCAAGGTTTTAAGAAATAAGATGAGCAGATGGAAGACTTAATAATAAAAATGTAATATTCCTATCATCTACATCAGTTAGTATGACACACATATAAGGAATAACTCTTTGAAATAAGAACTTCTCATAATCAAAGAAAAAAATTCTGATATATTTGCAAAAATATCACAACAGATCTTCTATTGCAACAAAGCTACAATTAAGTCAAATGAATAATTCAATGGACTGTAATAAAAAATAGACAACAACAAGATGATAAGGAACAAAATTGATTTCCATTATTCAAAGGATCTTAGGTCTGACACATACAATAGAAAGTGCCCTCTGCTACATAGACAGTATCAAGAAAGTATGAGTTTCTCTCACTCTATTCCAACCCTTTCCTTATCAAAATCCACTTCCATATATAGTGAATCATCTCTATCTACCCTAAGGAGGATGAAACCAAAGAGCTACATAGGATCCTCCTCCATTTAGGAGTCTTGTTACAAAATATTCCAACACAAACCTAACAAATTCCTATTTTTTGGGATCTTATCTATTGAGATAAATGTCTTTTGAAACATGTCATGCTGGTTGATATGGAGATGGAACACATGTCCCTCATGTCCAAATAACTCCTAGGAGAACATTTGAACCTTCCCTGATAGCTGGTAGCCTCCAAGCAAGGCGAATATCCAACAACTATGCAAAACAAAGAGTTTGCAACACACTGATGTTTTAATTTTATCTTTCAAATGCCAAACTGGGTCAGGCTGAATTTTGGTCAACAGGTCGATGCCAATATCATGCTCCTCCAAAAGATATTTTATAAAAATCCACATCACCGTTTTGGATTTATGATCAAATATTTAGAAGAAACTGCTACAGGAAATGAGTTTGCAGTGCCAGTTTGGTAAACCTGGGAATTGATGTAGGTGCCATCAAAGTTGAACAGTTGTGCTTGCAAGCTATCTAACCTCCAATGTTCCTCCTTAACAAGTTTGCAACGCCTGTCTGCCAGTTCACAGTGACAACTCAAACATAGCTTGAACACTTCATGGAGGCTATTA
Source organism: Picea glauca (assembly GCA_000966675.3). NCBI lineage: Eukaryota > Viridiplantae > Streptophyta > Pinopsida > Pinales > Pinaceae > Picea > Picea glauca. The sequence goes on from JZKD02S0961168.1 coordinate 6,251, forward strand.
TTTGATGGTATGACATAATCCCTGGAGAAGTGGTTAAATTGTAGGCTTTGAAAACCATAAATTCTCCTTGACATGATCCTATAATTGCAATGATGAAAAAATTGAAATCATGAAGTACTTAGAGTATGCTACGAACTCTCCTAGTGAGTTAATAGCACATCAAACCATTTTGACTTGACACTTGAATGGATTGATAGTGACAAAGGGGAGATTTTGAGTACAACCTGGATGTATGGCATGTCAAGGAAATGATGTAAAAAAAATAAAGGTATGACTCACAAGGCTTCTTACATTGTCATGACAACAATCACATATCTCAAACTTTAGACCAAGGCTAGACATAACCTTATTCATTTTGAAACCAAATCTAACTTTATGATTACAACTAAAAGACTTAAACCTATGTCATATAATCCTTATGACTCAAAAAACAAAACCAAGGTGAATTTTTTGACCCACACAATCTATGTGTTAACAACCTTGAGATCACCAGGAGCCTACCTCCGACCCAAAGATTGAGGCAAACGAACAAAATACCCTTCCTGGAACCTACACCCAAGAAGAAAATGATGGATTATTTTAAGGGAAATGGATTCCAACTCGCAGCAACACTAGAAGAAGAAGAAATCCCCATTGTTACACAAAAACCAACAGGAGAAAAAGAGGAAAAAGAAGAAGAAACTCCTACTGACACGCAAGAACCAACAAGAGCATTGAAGAATAATTAAACCCTTACCAACACACAAGAACCAACAAGGTCGATAGATAAAGTATCTATTGTAGATGAAGGAGACCATGGGAAGCATATAAAATAAGAAATAGTCACACAGGCATGACAGACTAAGGCCACTACACACACTCTGAAGAAAATTCACCAAGCCCCCAAAAAGTGCAAGTCTATAGGTACATACTCTGTTACACCCCTGTACTCATTTCTTATTCAGAGAAATAAAATGTTAGAATCAAGGAACAAGGGTTTTCAACATAGAATCAATGTTCTTGAGGGAAAATTGCCATGCCCATATGGGATATTAGATTGCCTAGAACAGACAACATAAATCATCATTGGCTCAGGGGCAGAGGATTTAGAAAACAGAAAAGAGGCAGACACACATAAAAAATTGGCTGGCCCTGAATTGCAGAAGGAAACCACCTAGACATAAGTGCCTGGGAATTTTCTACCAGAGAGGGAATTGGCTATTCCTGAATTCTAGGTGGCAGCCACCCGAACAAAATGGGATAGGCTTGAGCTCTAGGAGGCAACACCCAAACATAATGGTATGATCTTGAGCTATAGGAAGCAGTTGTCCAAACATACCCCAGGGTAACTAAATATGTAGGGGTTCAAACATATAGTAGATATGTATGGGAGATGACCAAAGAGGATAAAAGGAAAGCAATGATAGAGGAATATGAACAATACATTATGCCAATAAAAGAACACCAACATGTTGTTAAAATATTGAGGGAAAATTGGATAATACACCTACAATACCATAGGGATAAATGAGATCAATGGAAACAAGAAACAAAAGAATAAGCATAAAAGATCCTCAAGCTGAAAGAACAAGTAGACACCTTAAAAACAAAAAATATCAAGCTTGGCCCATTGATGGAATCTGAACTCAGTTGCAGGGAACCTTCCCCTGTTTACAACTTGTTTATGCAAGAAAGGTACACAATATTTCAAAGGAAGGAATTAATCACTAGTAAACCCTATGAAATCACCTTTCCAAATACTTTCTTGGAAGCCTATTATGAGTGTACCAATGGAGAGAAGAATTTGTTGTGTAAGTTGTACCAACATAATATTTTTCTGCACCATGACACTCTGTGGAATACAAATATTTTTGGAAGAAATCAGTTTCTTGTTTATCCGACTGAGTCAGTCATAGATATTTTATATTTTCTGTTGTAACCAATCGAGGAACAACCAAGATTCTCAAGGTTGTCCCTCAATATCATGAGAAAAATAAGGACTGTAATAGATATATAATTTATCCTCCATTCGAGCATGGATAGGAGGGGAGAAACATACAACAATGGATAGAGAACATAAGTCCCGTACTTTCCTTTATGCAATTTAACATAAATTTCTTGTTCCTATTCGAAGTGTGGAATGCATTAATATGAGTATTTAAGTGTCGTAATGGACTCTTAGACCAGTACCTCGTCTAAGGAGGCAGTGTTGTGATTTATCCTACCCAACACCCAACATTTAATTCCAAATAAATCACTTATTGAATTAAAGCACAACAGAGTAATCAACTAAACATGTAGCAGGAGCATAAACAAGGAAACCAAATCAAGCACACATAAACACCAATATTTTTGGGTAGATACCCTTGGAAAAAACCCCAGAGGGAAAACCAGTGTTGAGAATGATTTTATTATGCTAAAATCGGGACTCCCATAACATGAATAATGGCCCACTGAGAGAAATACAACTACATACAAACCTGACAAAGTTTGATATGTTGTACAAACCAAAACTACATGATTTTTGAGGTGTACATGATTGTCCTTCACTAAACCCGCGTATGTACATGACTATCTTCACTGCAACCCGTGTACATGTACATGAAGTCTGTACGAAAAGATACATATGAAATGACACTCTCATGTGGCTTCTTCCGATTAAAACCCACTTGCACTATCTCTGTTCTCTCCTCTCCTTGAATTGATCTCTAGATGGAATTCCTTCTCCACCTATCCAAGATCTTGAATCACAATCCTTCGTGATCCAATCCTCTGTGTGTTAACTCTCTCAACACAATTCTATCAAGTGTTTTCCTCCTTCACCCTAGCCTTGCTTTTATAATTCTGATTTATAATATATATCTAATCTCTAAAGTGATTGACGATTGAGATTACTTCTTACACCCACTTGAGATTTAGAAACATGCTAATTACTTTTAACACTTTCTTTAAATAACTCAATTAACTAATCACATAATTAATTAATAAAAACAATTTACTTTAATAATTCATTTAAATAAAGTAAATTCAAGAGTAGAAGGTTTTGGACGATTTCCACATGTCTAGACACATAGACCCATGCGGAAATACCCGTCCGATGCTACCACTAGCATCCACACTCCCTCTTAGTGAGGAAGGTATTCTACACCACTCCAAGTTTGTCTTTGAAGAATACAAACTTCCCTTTATCGAAGGGTTTGGTCGAAATATATACAACCTACTCATTCGTGGAAATATATTGAAGCTTCACTGCTCCCTTTTGGATCCTTTCTCGAATGAAGTGGTATATGATCTCTATATGATTGGACCTGTCATGGAATACCGGATTCTCTGAGAGTTGATAAAACTGTCATTATTGAAATATATCATTGTAGGCTTCAACTCCTGATAAAAAAATCTATAAGAAAATTGCAAAGTCAAATGACTTCACAACTAGCCATACTCACTGCCATATACTTTGACTATGTTGAACTAAGTGCTATAGAAGTTTGCTTTCTGTTGAACTAGGTAATCACTCCTGATCCCATGCTGAAGCAATACCTCGAGGTCCTCTTTCTGTCTATTGCAATACCTGCCCAATCTGAGTTTGCATATCCCTACAAATTCACTCTATCTTCTCCAAGATGTCTCAATCCATATGCCATTGTACCTCTCAAGTACCTGAACACATGTTTTGTTGAGATATAATGCACATGCCTTATCTCCACCATGAACTGACTCATGGTGTTCACAACAAAACAAATATCTGTCTTGGTGTTGACCAAATACATCAAGGACCCTATCAATTGCCTATATATCTTGGGATCCACCAACTCTGAATATGAAGTCACCACCTTCTTCAGATTGGTAATCATAGGTGTAACCATCAATTTACAGTCCTCCATCCTGAATCTCCTCAAGATATTTACTGCATACTTCCCTTGTCCAAGGAATATCTCTCTCAATACCTGCCACACCTCTAACCCCCAAGAAATAATGCATCAAGAAAATGTCCTTTATCTCGAAATCACTCAATAAATTTGCTTTGCACCCTTCAATAAGCTCCTCTGCACATGTTATAAATAAATCATCAAAGTATAGAACCAAGATGAGTGGATCCGACCCAACAAGTATAAAGTATAATTTAGGATCCACCTCACTCTTGGTAAAGCCCATACTTTGCAAGTATCTGTTGATCTTGGAATACCATGCCCTAGGTTCCTATTTGAGTCCGTACAAGGCTTTATTAAGCCTATACACATGAGACTCCCTCCCATGTACCTCAAATCCCCGAGGTTGATCTATGCATACTTTCTCCTCAATGATCTTGTTGAGGAAAGCTATTTTCACATCCCTCTGATGTATCCTCCACCTCATAATTGAAACAATAGAAATAACAATTTGAATAGAATCATACCTCGTGACTGGAGCAAATGTCTCCTCGTATTCCACTCCTTATTTTTGGGAGAACCCTCTCACCACAAACAACACTTTGAACTTCTTAATGTACCATCTACAACATAATTGATCTTATAGAGCCACATGGAACTCAAAACTGATTTTTCCTATGATCTTGGAACTATGTCCCAAACATCTTTCCTCATAATAGAGGTGTACTCCTCTACCATGGCATCTCTCCATACTTATTGATCTAATGATTCCTCAAAACTGGAAGTCTCAACATCAATGATGCTACTCTTAAGCGCCATATAGTTCAGAAAATTCTTTGAAGGCCTTCACTCTTTGAACACACTCCTAGAAGCCTCACCAACATCCCTCAATGTCTGTAACAACCACCATGGTCTCCCTACAGGACTGAATGGGGATAACTCATCCTCTCCATATGAAGTCTGAACTATTAACCTCTGCTCATCCTTTGAAGCCTGTTGCTCCTTGTCCTCTGTCACTGTTGATGACTCCTGAGATCTACTAGATGCCAAGTTCTCCTCAAAATTAACATCTCTTTTCACAACTGTCTTCCTCTGTCATAGAATGAAGATCCCATAAGCCTTTTAGGTCTCACTGTACCTCAAAAATATACCCTTATGTCCTGAAGGCTCTAGCTTCATCCTCTTCTCCACAAGCACATGGATGTAAACTGGATAACCAAAGATCCTCAAATGACCAATCTATAACTTCACTCCTAAGAAATCCTCCTCTAGAGTCTTGTCCCCCAATATCCTGTGTGGAATTTTGTTCTGCACATACACTATTGTGTTACATACCTCTGCCCATAGGAACATAGGAAATTCCTGGTCATGTATCACAACCCTGGCATAATCGATGATGGACAAATTTTTTCGCTTCGCAACCCCATTCTGCTGAGGGTTGTATGATATTGTCAACTCTCTCTTGATCCCTACCTCATTGCATAAATCCTTGAAGTAATTGGAGGTTTACTCTCCCCCATTATCCAACCTCAATACCTTGATCTTCTTACATGTCTGGTTCTTTACCTGAGCTCTAAACTCTTGAAACCAACTAAATAACTCATCCTTGGTCTTCATAAAGAAAATCCAGGTTTTCCTAGAAAAATCATCAATAAATGTCATATAGTATGATGAACCCTGTAATTATGATACTAACATCGACCCACTCACATATAAATGGATAAGATCCAAGATCCCCTTGGACCTATAACTCTCGCTACTAGGAAAATAATCCTTGGCATTCTTTCCAAGTGCACACCCTTTGCACACTCCCTGTTACTCAAGTCTGAACTTTGGAAGACTTGTAACAATATCCATTAGAATAAAAAATTCCCTGTAGTATAGGTGTCCCAACCTCATGTGACACAACTCACATAGGTTTTCACCGTCGTGTACCAAATATTGAACATGATTTCACTACAACCTGTACAAAGTGCCTTCTCTAACCCCAAATACCACTGCGTTTTCCATGATATCTTTCTTTAGACATATGAGTATCTGACCTCTCTAAAAAGTAACAACAAAACCCCCTTCCTCCATAGCTGAGACTTAAAGAAAATTATTCTTCAAACTTGGTATGTAAATCACATCATGGGCATCCAACGAACCGCCTGACTCGAGATGGAACATAACTGTTCCTTCTCCCTTCACTTCATACCTGGTTTCATCACCGAGCTCCACATGAACATATGATTCATCCTATGTCACACTACTAAATAACTCCCATGCTTCTATCATATGACGAGATGCGCCACTGTCCAAGAACCAAGCACTCCTCGTAGCTATGCTGGTAGAATGGAAAGAAACAAGTGAGTACTCCTTCTCAAACTTCACTACAAACTCATTTAGTTGTGTCTTTGTTGATGCTACTGTCTGCATCTTTCCATTACCCCTCTTCTTCTTCTCTAGACACTGTGATGCACAATTTTCATTCTTATGACATGAGAAACAATTGATTTTACTCAAGTCCTTCTTCTTTCCTGGTTGTGATGAACCTCCATCAATGTTACCCTTCTTGATAGAATTATTTCCTTTTCCCTTGTCTTACTGACAAGAGCCAAGTTCTCTTCACTACCTCCATGTTTTCTGCTCTTATAGTCCTCCCGAGTCTCTTCTTGGATGCAATCATCCCAAAGTCTCTGCCAATCTGGGAGATGTTCCTGAGCGCAATCTCCCTTGACAAATGGTTCCCATGAATTGGGAAGACTATTCAATTCCACATTCACGAGATATGCATCCTCTTTTTTCTCCCCTATGGTTGCAAGATGATCATTCACTTGTGTGATCCTCATGAGATAGCTGATAACATTATCAGATCTAGACATCTGCACCAATATGAGTTTATCCTTAAGACCATATTCCTATTCATGTTTGTGATCTGGAATAACACTACCAAGGCATCAAACATCTCTTTGACTGTCTTCTTCTTAGAGAAGTGAGGAACTAGATGATCCTTCATTGAATCTAAGATGACCCTCTGTGATTTTATATCTTTCTTGTTGTGATCTTCCAAATCTACTATATCTGTCAGTGGAGTAACAACTTTTTCCACTAACTCGCAAAGGTCATACTCCTTAAACGCCAAAGTTACTCTTTCTTTCCAAGAGAGGAAATTTGATGCTCCATGCAATCTACCTTCAACTCTTAATGGTGTTTCTGCCATACCTAAGACTCGATAAAATACCCTGGAAATAAACTATTGCTGAAAACTACCCCTGTACTAACCTGTACAGACTTGTATGCGACTGTCACCACTAGATATTACATATGTACGCGACCATGATCACTTAAACCCACATATGTATGTGACTGTGACCACTATGACCCACAAATATGCGATTGTGCTTAAATCCTCCCACATATGTACGTGAATGTGCTCAAAGCCTCCCATGTATGTACGTGAATGTGCTTTCTATGACCGCGTACACCTCAATAAACCTGCAAAAAATTAGTTATGCCTTAGTATGACTATTTCTCGTAAATACGTCCTTCAATTTCCACTTGCTGGTTATGGATCTGCTATGGATATGAGATCATGTACTTGGTTTCCTCCCTTTAGAGATCACACTTTGATACCATGTTGTGA
>JZKD02S0961190.1:0-13722 GCA_000966675.3 Picea glauca
TTAAACAATTTTATACCTTTTAAATATTATTAATCTTCCCTCAAGTGATATTCAACAATATACAACATATGGACAGTAAAAGTAAAGACTATCAGTCACACATAAAGTACACACAGATATAGATTTTCACGAGGAAACCCATAAAGGGAGAAAACCTCTTCTTCTTCGAAATGATAGGCATACTTTTTTAGTTCTGTACATCATTTACAATTGAGCACCAACTCAATGTGAGGCTGCTACCTCTGTTTTACAAGCTGCAACTTGTTTGAGAGAACCAACTCTCTGGTTTCTCTAGCACCCACTAGAAGGAAGCACCAAATCCCTGAATATTCCAGCACCAACTAGATGGAAGCACCAACTTCCTGAATGTTCCAGCACCAACTGAATGGAAGCAACAACTTCCAGTTACACAGGCTCCAACCTCTATAACAAGGAAAACTAGTTCTCCCTTGCACCACACTGCCACCCTGGTTTCTCTGGCTACAACCAGATGGAAGCTACAACTTCTTGTGTTCAAGCACCCACTTGAACTTATGAGGACAACAGTCATCCCGAGAACCTCCCAACCACCCTAAAATATTTAAGAATGAATACACAGACAACTACACAGATAAATCAGTTCTTACCAGTCTTTCTCTGTTCTATAATTCTTCTCTTCCTCTGTTCGTTCAGCAGGTTTGCTCTGCATCGCATTTTTCTGTCATTCTGCTCTTCTTCTTCTTGCTCTGTCATTCTTCTCTTCTTATGCTTTTCTCCGTCATTCTGCTCTGCGTTTCATCTCATTCTGTACATCTATTAAAATGTCACACCACGCATCTCTTTCTTACTATTTTGTTCTTTTTCCATCTAGAACAACCAACCATACACAGTTTGTCTTGTCTTCTTTTATACACACCAACATGATGGTTCAACTTCCCAACACCTTAGACAAAAAGAAGACAATTGTCTAAGAAACTAAAACGCCAAATGAAATGCTAACTGATTTGCAATCATGAGTCTGTTTTGCTAACAGATTCCAAACTAAGGAGTTAACTGTGAGAGAGAACAATAACCTTCCGATCAATACTTGATCCAACGGTTCAGATCCAATCGATATTTTACACATCGCGATTTCGACACTCTTGGCATTCATAGTTTTTTTCACTTAAAAATCCCGATCCTCGAAACTCCATGAAGAAGTTAGATCAACGGTCTAGATCATTTCTTGATCTGACGGTTCAGATCCAATCGAGATTTTACACATCGCGATTTTGCATATCGCGAAATCGACATTCTTTTTGCATTGTGTTCTTTGCCTCTAGATGTTGTGATTCATGAAACTCTGATAAGGGGTTGATCCAACGGTCCAGATATGAACTTGTTTCAACGGATAAAATTGGATCGCGATATCGCATATCGCGAAATCGGGATTCTTGTTGCATTTGTTTCTTTTCCTTTTGAATTCGCGATTCGCGAAACTTTGACACGAGCTATAATCAACGATCTAGATTCATTCTTGATTCAATGGCTGCGATTGAATCGCGATATCGCATATCGCAATTTAAAAATTCTTGTTGCCTTGTTCTCTATTCCTCTTGATGTTGCGATCCTTGAAACTCTGACGCGAATTGGAATCAACGGTCCAGATCAAAGCTTGATCTGACGACCTAGATTACATCGCAATATCGCATATCGCAATATCCGAGTTCTCATTGCTCTGTCTTCTCCTCTCCATGTTGTGATCCCAGAAACTCTGACGTGGACTGGGATCAATGGTCCAGATCAAATCTTGATCTGACGACCCAGTTTACATCGCGATATCACATATCGCGATATCGGAGTTCTCGTTGCTATGTTTCTTTTGCCTCTCCATGTCGCGATTCACGAAACTCCGATATGGAGTTAGACCAATGGTTGAGATCTTTTTTAGATTCAACGACTGTGATCAAGTCGCGATTTTGCATATCGTGAAATCGAGATTCCTATCGATGAAATTCCAAAACTTCTTCAACTCTCGATCCTTGATACTCTGACATGAACTGTAATCTACGATCCAGATTCATTTTTGATGATCCAATGGCTATGATTAAATCGTGAAAGCTTGTTGCAATGGGATTCTTGTCTAATACAGACTTTCCATCAATGACAACCATTCGTTGATTCGTTGTCTGTTGCCAACACCCATTCATTGTCTGTTCAGTACTTTCCAACAAGAACCTCATACAAACATCATCATGGTCAATCTAAAACAAATCTATAAAATGCTCAAACCCTTGGATGTGTTTTTCAGCTGAGATTGTATTAGGTTCCACATCAAACACAAGTAAGTACTTATAGTACTTAGGAGAAAAATCATGAATGACTTGACGTGGCTTCAAGGGTATGTATCTATGTTGAATCTTGGGGGACATTGGATTAAGTATACGAGTTGAAATACCATTATTGGATTCATGAGGCTCATCGTTATGGTCCTTACATGGCTTAGATGGAATATTTTTATCAAGGCCAGTGATAAACTAAGGGGACATTTGTGTAACTTTAAGAGGGGGACATATAATTTCTAGATTGGCATGGTCATCATTTGCATGCAGTAAGTAAATAAGAACTTGTCTTGCATTTTCAAGAAAGGACCAGAGGAAACTTATAACAAATAGTAAAATGACTTGGAACAAATTCCATTTTGAGCATTTGTTTTCTTCCATAATGCCTTATCATACCTCTTCCAAGGGGCATCATCTTCCAGTGAATTCTCTGAAATGCATTTGAAATTTGAGTGGAGTCGCCAATAAAATTTTTGGATATGGATTCTACATCGAGAGTGGATTCACCATTGATGTTTTGGAAGCTGGATTCTTCATTAAGAGTAGAGTCTCTGGTGAAAATTGGAATTTTTGGATTCTTCTAACAATGGAATCACCTTCAAACTGAATTTTTGAGGTGTGGGGTCTCCAGAGAAGGAATATAGACAATATGTTCCTAAGTGTATGTTTCTCTCAAACCTTAGAACTCAACCATGTCGTTCTTTCCCTTGGGAATTTTTTCGATATCTTCCCCAACAATGATGCCAAAATGTTAGCACTCTGTAAATTTTGTCTAGCTGATAGACAAATGAAAAAGGTTACTATTTCAACCATCTTTAGATTTGAGGCACTATACTACTCAACTTAGAGAGGGCTCTCTCATGTCACTTAATGTTTCTTTAGAAATCAGTGGCTATATTTGGTTTTTTTTGGCAGTTTTTTATAAAATAACTGAAGAAATGAAGATAACATTTGGGCTATGGAGTCTAGAATGAACAATGAGAAATAAATTTTGCATCGTTCGTTTATGGAGTCTGAGTTTATATCTGAAATTTTCATGGCATCAGAGGAAAAAGAAACATATAACTGCATCAGAACATATTAAAATAAATTATGAATTAGTTAAGAAGAAATACAGATAGTCTAAATTGCTTAAGCAAAGAGCATCGCAATGATAAACTCTGGGCTTTTGTTTCTCCAATTTAGATAGATGAAAGCGTAAATGAAATATAAGATCAGAGGAATTACATACTATGAAATAATTCAACACTCATATCACAACCAATTAGAATTTTTTCATAAATAGTTCAAAATCTGCTTCTGCATTTGTATATTCATTTTAGCCCCAAAGTTTTACAAAAGTCTTCCTACTCAGAGGGAAGGCTCCTCTTTTCTCCATGCTTTCTATATCCTCAAGATAATATATATAGAGAGGAATTAATTGTGGAATTCAAAATGATTAAACTTCCACATAATCCTAAAAATAGAGATTAGTTACAAAAAAGAGTAATTTATAATGACAGTTATCCTATTTTAAAGGGATCATTACGAATAGGTCTGACATATCTGGGACCTTTTTATTCAACCACCATATGTCCAAAATTTGTTGGAACATACTCAATCCTACCTAAGAATTTTTTCCATATTGGCGATTTCCTCCTTTAGAGTGCTCAACTAGGCTAGTTGATTTTCCCCGATGCTCTTGATCGCCTCAACTCTGATTTCAGTTTTTTGTCGTTTGCTCTGCTTCTTCTTCACTGCTTGTTTATAGATTTTGTCCACATGTTTGTTGATGATTAGGTCCCTCATAAAAGGGTTTAATATGAATCATGATTTTGGTTCAGTCACGGGGTTAGTATGAAATTCAGTTGCTAATATCTGCACAATGAACCTTTTTCTCTTACTCATTGATAAGCTTGCCATGTTAGTTGAAAACCCTGTTGTACTAGATATTGTTTGATTGGATTTGTCCATGTACTCCAACCTCACAGAGACCACGATTTTTGTTTTCCTTAACTCTACAGAACTCACAAAATCGATCCATCTCGAGATTACTTCACTCATGCATGAGATGACGATTTCCTAAAGTAGAATAAAGCCACCCATATCTAAAGATCGGTAGTCCAGGAATCCTAATCATGAATTAATGACAGGGTACATTGGTTTTCCACACTTCAAAAATCTATTTTGAATGATGAAATTTTGAGTTAGTTATACGATGACATTCACTTGACATGTCAGATGGGAAGTACTTGAAGCAACGACGTGAGGTGATTTGACTAGCCGTCACCTCCCCCCATGAGTTGTTGATTTGACATATTAGACCATGTGACATCGGGGCTATTGGGAAAAAAGTTTTAGGCAGATTTCTTTTCACCCCAATGTACTTGTAAGGGTTCCACACTTCCACTACTAAAACCACAATAGTTTTCCCTGACCCACCCTCGCATAATTAAATTCTGTGTTATTTCACAGCCCGATATGGGTCTCGACCGTTGATCTGGGCTTCTTCAAGATCAATAGTCCATTGGATTCCCTCCTTTTCAGTCCCACTATATTTTTCCACATTGCCACCACATATGACTTGGACCTCCAAATCGCGCCAAGTCTCTACATTTCTTTAGTCACCTGCTAAATTTAAAACTCAGATTTCAAGCATAATCATTATGGTGATAACAAAATCAACCCTTATAAATTTCCATAATATATTCGATTTGAGTCAAGGTTTTGTGCAACATTTCATACCATCGCATCATGTCCTTACGTGATATCATTCCTAGAGAGATATCTTCATGATAGTTCACAACTTGAGCCATCAAAATGTCTCTCTACAATTTAAATTGATTACAACCTTCTTGGAACTGAACCCTTATAAAAATGATCTCCTAAGTAATGTCTTGGTAAAACTCATATTGATATGGGAGATGTTCAATTTCTCTCCTCATGGAGTCTACCTCTATATTTTCCTATTTTTCCATATCAATGGTGGCACTAGATATGTCCATCCCAACTCTGAGTAGTTCACTTACTTTGGACAACTTGGTATCAAACATTATTTCTTCTATAGTAATCACCATCGCACAATCCAAAGTGAGGCTTCTATTTTTTCTTGTTATTTTGATCACTACCTAAATTTGTTGGTGACCCCACCATAGAATATTTCCTAAACTTCCTAGAGTGTGAAAATATTCTAAGGATGGTTCCTTTACCTTTTCAATTGATGGAACTTGGTTACTTGTGCCTCCTTATTATACTATTATATATTCATGGTCAAATGTTGTAGAAGGTTTCCCTCATGAAAGTTTCATTTCTTTGGGTGGAGAGGAAACTCGAGGCTCAATTGTAGTTCTTTTATCCTCGTCAACATCCTGTTCTTCATCTCCCTCATCTATGGATGCATCATTTATAGGTTGATCCCTAACATCTAAATTTCCTTGATTTGCTTGATTTTCTAGGGTCTATTCCTTTGGGATGGACCCTTCATTTCTACCTTTATTTTCCTCCTCTTTAGCATTTTTCTACTCTTTGTCATGTTCTTCATAACCCTTATTATCTTTATCATCCAAGATGACATTTTATGTGTCTTTTTATCCCTATTTTTCATCTTGAACACTTTCCCTTTCAACATGAGGCTATGACCCTTGTATTAAGGGAGTGGAGATATTTTCGGTTGTATCAAATTTTGTCACCAGATCCATTATTTGCGATCCTTGGGGTACATGTGTGTTTAGAATTTATGTATAAGATTCATTGATAATGGGGACTAATATAGTGTCTATATATTCATTATAATCATCATAAATTATACTCAAGTAATGAATTATTGGTTCCAATACACTTGGTCCTGATTTCATTATCAAGATTTCAGCTATTGATCCAGGTTCTAATTTATCTACCTGGACCTACTCCACATCCCACTGATCATTCTCTACCCCAAGTGAAGTTTCTCTTGGGAGTGTTTTTTCTTCCTCTTTACTATTCTCCTCCATTGGATTTATTATTTCTGACCATAATGATCGAATAATAGGATTTTTTCCATACTCATGGAATAATCTCTCATCTTATACTACGAGTCCTTGTGTTTCAACTCTCCTTGTTGATTTGTCTACATTTTAATTATGTGCCTCTATAATATCCCCTTCAGTTTTTTCTAACCATTCCAACTACTCATCCCTTGACATATAATTTAATTGAGTTAGGTATAGTTTCTCTTTCCAATCCAGATAATTTTGGATGAATATATCATCCCAATCCAAATAATTTTCAATGAATATCTCATCTTCAAAACTTTCATGTGCATATGATTATTAAGATACTACTTGACTAGCATGCTAGGCCACTATGTTTGTTGGATGATGTTTCCTGTACTTTCCTATCTTTTGTGGGTTCTTTTACAAAATGCTAACCTAGATAGAATCTGTATGGAATGAATGTTATTTTCTTATCTTTCACCAGAGAATAATTGAAGCCTTGCAATATAGTTTGGTAAAAAAAAATTGCAAACACTATTATGTCTATTACATGAGCTGCTAGTAGGTGTGGGGCCTCACTAGACCTGAAAATCCTGAGGTAAGTGATTTTCTCTTTCATATACCAATCCCTACTTTGAAGATGACTTTTCTCACTACATCAAAAAGCCTTGGACAATTTTGTTTAAAAATTATGAAATACACTCTAGCTAGCAATGCATCGCAAATTGTAGCATAAGACCTCTTATACATTTTCTCCCACAAAATGATAAAATAGACATGGATGAGTAACTCTAAAACATGCCAATTTAATGCTAGACTTGGAAACANGAAAACTAGTTCTCCCTTGCACCACACTGCCACCCTGGTTTCTCTGGCTACAACCAGATGGAAGCTACAACTTCTTGTGTTCAAGCACCCACTTGAACTTATGAGGACAACAGTCGTCCCGAGAACCTCCCAACCACCCTAAAATATTTAAGAATGAATACACAGAAAACTACACAGATAAATCAGTTCTTACCAGTCTTTCTCTGTTCTGTAATTCTTCTCTTCCTCTGTTCGTTCAGCAGGTTTGCTCTGCATCGCATTTTTCTGTCATTCTGCTCTTCTTCTTCTTGCTCTGTCGTTCTTCTCTTCTTATGCTTTGCTTTGTCATTCTTCTCTGCGTTTCATCTCATTCTGTACATCTATTAAAATGTCACACCATGCATTTCTTTCTTACTATTTTGTTCTTTTTCCATCCAGAACAACCAACCATACACCGTTTGTCTTGTCTTCTTTTATACACACCAACATGATGGTTCAACTTCCCAACACCTTAGACAAAAAGAAGACAATTGTCTAAGAAACTAAAACGCCAAATGAAATGCTAACTGATTTGCAATCATGAGTCTGTTTTGCTAACAGATTCCAAACTAAGGAGTTAACTGTGAGAGAGAACAATAACCTTCCGATCAATACTTGATCCAACGGTTCAGATCCAATCGATATTTTACACATCGCGATTTCGACACTCTTGGCATTCATAGTTTTTTTCACTTAAAAATCCCGATCCTCGAAACTCCATGAAGAAGTTAGATCAACGGTCTAGATCATTTCTTGATCTGACGGTTCAGATCCAATCGAGATTTTACACATCGCGATTTTGCATATCGCGAAATCGACATTCTTTTTGCATTGTGTTCTTTGCCTCTAGATGTTGTGATTCATGAAACTCTGATAAGGGGTTGATCCAACGGTCCAGATATGAACTTGTTTCAACGGATAAAATTGGATCGCGATATCGCATATCGCGAAATCGGGATTCTTGTTGCATTTGTTTCTTTTCCTTTTGAATTCGCGATTCGCGAAACTTTGACACGAGCTATAATCAACGATCTAGATTCATTCTTGATTCAATGGCTGCGATTGAATCGCGATATCGCATATCGCAATTTAAAAATTCTTGTTGCCTTGTTCTCTATTCCTCTTGATGTTGCGATCCTTGAAACTCTGACGCGAATTGGAATCAACGGTCCAGATCAAAGCTTGATCTGACGACCTAGATTACATCGCAATATCGCATATCGCAATATCCGAGTTCTCATTGCTCTGTCTTCTCCTCTCCATGTTGTGATCCCAGAAACTCTGACGTGGACTGGGATCAATGGTCCAGATCAAATCTTGATCTGACGACCCAGTTTACATCGCGATATCACATATCGCGATATCGGAGTTCTCGTTGCTATGTTTCTTTTGCCTCTCCATGTCGCGATTCACGAAACTCCGATATGGAGTTAGACCAATGGTTGAGATCTTTTTTAGATTCAACGACTGTGATCAAGTCGCGATTTTGCATATCGTGAAATCGAGATTCCTATCGATGAAATTCCAAAACTTCTTCAACTCTCGATCCTTGATACTCTGACATGAACTGTAATCTACGATCCAGATTCATTTTTGATGATCCAATGGCTATGATTAAATCGTGAAAGCTTGTTGCAATGGGATTCTTGTCTAATACAGACTTTCCATCAATGACAACCATTCGTTGATTCGTTGTCTGTTGCCAACACCCATTCATTGTCTGTTCAGTACTTTCCAACAAGAACCTCATACAAACATCATCATGGTCAATCTAAAACAAATCTATAAAATGCTCAAACCCTTGGATGTGTTTTTCAGCTGAGATTGTATTAGGTTCCACATCAAACACAAGTAAGTACTTATAGTACTTAGGAGAAAAATCATGAATGACTTGACGTGGCTTCAAGGGTATGTATCTATGTTGAATCTTGGGGGACATTGGATTAAGTATACGAGTTGAAATACCATTATTGGATTCATGAGGCTCATCGTTATGGTCCTTACATGGCTTAGATGGAATATTTTTATCAAGGCCAGTGATAAACTAAGGGGACATTTGTGTAACTTTAAGAGGGGGACATATAATTTCTAGATTGGCATGGTCATCATTTGCATGCAGTAAGTAAATAAGAACTTGTCTTGCATTTTCAAGAAAGGACCAGAGGAAACTTATAACAAATAGTAAAATGACTTGGAACAAATTCCATTTTGAGCATTTGTTTTCTTCCATAATGCCTTATCATACCTCTTCCAAGGGGCATCATCTTCCAGTGAATTCTCTGAAATGCATTTGAAATTTGAGTGGAGTCGCCAATAAAATTTTTGGATATGGATTCTACATCGAGAGTGGATTCACCATTGATGTTTTGGAAGCTGGATTCTTCATTAAGAGTAGAGTCTCTGGTGAAAATTGGAATTTTTGGATTCTTCTAACAATGGAATCACCTTCAAACTGAATTTTTGAGGTGTGGGGTCTCCAGAGAAGGAATATAGACAATATGTTCCTAAGTGTATGTTTCTCTCAAACCTTAGAACTCAACCATGTCGTTCTTTCCCTTGGGAATTTTTTCGATATCTTCCCCAACAATGATGCCAAAATGTTAGCACTCTGTAAATTTTGTCTAGCTGATAGACAAATGAAAAAGGTTACTATTTCAACCATCTTTAGATTTGAGGCACTATACTACTCAACTTAGAGAGGGCTCTCTCATGTCACTTAATGTTTCTTTAGAAATCAGTGGCTATATTTGGTTTTTTTTGGCAGTTTTTTATAAAATAACTGAAGAAATGAAGATAACATTTGGGCTATGGAGTCTAGAATGAACAATGAGAAATAAATTTTGCATCGTTCGTTTATGGAGTCTGAGTTTATATCTGAAATTTTCATGGCATCAGAGGAAAAAGAAACATATAACTGCATCAGAACATATTAAAATAAATTATGAATTAGTTAAGAAGAAATACAGATAGTCTAAATTGCTTAAGCAAAGAGCATCGCAATGATAAACTCTGGGCTTTTGTTTCTCCAATTTAGATAGATGAAAGCGTAAATGAAATATAAGATCAGAGGAATTACATACTATGAAATAATTCAACACTCATATCACAACCAATTAGAATTTTTTCATAAATAGTTCAAAATCTGCTTCTGCATTTGTATATTCATTTTAGCCCCAAAGTTTTACAAAAGTCTTCCTACTCAGAGGGAAGGCTCCTCTTTTCTCCATGCTTTCTATATCCTCAAGATAATATATATAGAGAGGAATTAATTGTGGAATTCAAAATGATTAAACTTCCACATAATCCTAAAAATAGAGATTAGTTACAAAAAAGAGTAATTTATAATGACAGTTATCCTATTTTAAAGGGATCATTACGAATAGGTCTGACATATCTGGGACCTTTTTATTCAACCACCATATGTCCAAAATTTGTTGGAACATACTCAATCCTACCTAAGAATTTTTTCCATATTGGCGATTTCCTCCTTTAGAGTGCTCAACTAGGCTAGTTGATTTTCCCCGATGCTCTTGATCGCCTCAACTCTGATTTCAGTTTTTTGTCGTTTGCTCTGCTTCTTCTTCACTGCTTGTTTATAGATTTTGTCCACATGTTTGTTGATGATTAGGTCCCTCATAAAAGGGTTTAATATGAATCATGATTTTGGTTCAGTCACGGGGTTAGTATGAAATTCAGTTGCTAATATCTGCACAATGAACCTTTTTCTCTTACTCATTGATAAGCTTGCCATGTTAGTTGAAAACCCTGTTGTACTAGATATTGTTTGATTGGATTTGTCCATGTACTCCAACCTCACAGAGACCACGATTTTTGTTTTCCTTAACTCTACAGAACTCACAAAATCGATCCATCTCGAGATTACTTCACTCATGCATGAGATGACGATTTCCTAAAGTAGAATAAAGCCACCCATATCTAAAGATCGGTAGTCCAGGAATCCTAATCATGAATTAATGACAGGGTACATTGGTTTTCCACACTTCAAAAATCTATTTTGAATGATGAAATTTTGAGTTAGTTATACGATGACATTCACTTGACATGTCAGATGGGAAGTACTTGAAGCAACGACGTGAGGTGATTTGACTAGCCGTCACCTCCCCCCATGAGTTGTTGATTTGACATATTAGACCATGTGACATCGGGGCTATTGGGAAAAAAGTTTTAGGCAGATTTCTTTTCACCCCAATGTACTTGTAAGGGTTCCACACTTCCACTACTAAAACCACAATAGTTTTCCCTGACCCACCCTCGCATAATTAAATTCTGTGTTATTTCACAGCCCGATATGGGTCTCGACCGTTGATCTGGGCTTCTTCAAGATCAATAGTCCATTGGATTCCCTCCTTTTCAGTCCCACTATATTTTTCCACATTGCCACCACATATGACTTGGACCTCCAAATCGCGCCAAGTCTCTACATTTCTTTAGTCACCTGCTAAATTTAAAACTCAGATTTCAAGCATAATCATTATGGTGATAACAAAATCAACCCTTATAAATTTCCATAATATATTCGATTTGAGTCAAGGTTTTGTGCAACATTTCATACCATCGCATCATGTCCTTACGTGATATCATTCCTAGAGAGATATCTTCATGATAGTTCACAACTTGAGCCATCAAAATGTCTCTCTACAATTTAAATTGATTACAACCTTCTTGGAACTGAACCCTTATAAAAATGATCTCCTAAGTAATGTCTTGGTAAAACTCATATTGATATGGGAGATGTTCAATTTCTCTCCTCATGGAGTCTACCTCTATATTTTCCTATTTTTCCATATCAATGGTGGCACTAGATATGTCCATCCCAACTCTGAGTAGTTCACTTACTTTGGACAACTTGGTATCAAACATTATTTCTTCTATAGTAATCACCATCGCACAATCCAAAGTGAGGCTTCTATTTTTTCTTGTTATTTTGATCACTACCTAAATTTGTTGGTGACCCCACCATAGAATATTTCCTAAACTTCCTAGAGTGTGAAAATATTCTAAGGATGGTTCCTTTACCTTTTCAATTGATGGAACTTGGTTACTTGTGCCTCCTTATTATACTATTATATATTCATGGTCAAATGTTGTAGAAGGTTTCCCTCATGAAAGTTTCATTTCTTTGGGTGGAGAGGAAACTCGAGGCTCAATTGTAGTTCTTTTATCCTCGTCAACATCCTGTTCTTCATCTCCCTCATCTATGGATGCATCATTTATAGGTTGATCCCTAACATCTAAATTTCCTTGATTTGCTTGATTTTCTAGGGTCTATTCCTTTGGGATGGACCCTTCATTTCTACCTTTATTTTCCTCCTCTTTAGCATTTTTCTACTCTTTGTCATGTTCTTCATAACCCTTATTATCTTTATCATCCAAGATGACATTTTATGTGTCTTTTTATCCCTATTTTTCATCTTGAACACTTTCCCTTTCAACATGAGGCTATGACCCTTGTATTAAGGGAGTGGAGATATTTTCGGTTGTATCAAATTTTGTCACCAGATCCATTATTTGCGATCCTTGGGGTACATGTGTGTTTAGAATTTATGTATAAGATTCATTGATAATGGGGACTAATATAGTGTCTATATATTCATTATAATCATCATAAATTATACTCAAGTAATGAATTATTGGTTCCAATACACTTGGTCCTGATTTCATTATCAAGATTTCAGCTATTGATCCAGGTTCTAATTTATCTACCTGGACCTACTCCACATCCCACTGATCATTCTCTACCCCAAGTGAAGTTTCTCTTGGGAGTGTTTTTTCTTCCTCTTTACTATTCTCCTCCATTGGATTTATTATTTCTGACCATAATGATCGAATAATAGGATTTTTTCCATACTCATGGAATAATCTCTCATCTTATACTACGAGTCCTTGTGTTTCAACTCTCCTTGTTGATTTGTCTACATTTTAATTATGTGCCTCTATAATATCCCCTTCAGTTTTTTCTAACCATTCCAACTACTCATCCCTTGACATATAATTTAATTGAGTTAGGTATAGTTTCTCTTTCCAATCCAGATAATTTTGGATGAATATATCATCCCAATCCAAATAATTTTCAATGAATATCTCATCTTCAAAACTTTCATGTGCATATGATTATTAAGATACTACTTGACTAGCATGCTAGGCCACTATGTTTGTTGGATGATGTTTCCTGTACTTTCCTATCTTTTGTGGGTTCTTTTACAAAATGCTAACCTAGATAGAATCTGTATGGAATGAATGTTATTTTCTTATCTTTCACCAGAGAATAATTGAAGCCTTGCAATATAGTTTGGTAAAAAAAAATTGCAAACACTATTATGTCTATTACATGAGCTGCTAGTAGGTGTGGGGCCTCACTAGACCTGAAAATCCTGAGGTAAGTGATTTTCTCTTTCATATACCAATCCCTACTTTGAAGATGACTTTTCTCACTACATCAAAAAGCCTTGGACAATTTTGTTTAAAAATTATGAAATACACTCTAGCTAGCAATGCATCGCAAATTGTAGCATAAGACCTCTTATACATTTTCTCCCACAAAATGATAAAATAGACATGGATGAGTAACTCTAAAACATGCCAATTTAATGCTAGACTTGGAAACA
>JZKD02S0961223.1:0-13722 GCA_000966675.3 Picea glauca
GAAAACATTATAAGTAAGAATTTTGTAAATAAGTTTTTGGTATTTTTTACAATTTAATGTAAAAACATTATAACTAAGAATTTTGCAAATAAAATTTTGGTATTTTTACAATTTAGTGTGAGGAATATAGAGTTAACATGTATTTGAGTGATATTTAAAAATCTATTTATATTAATAAAAAAAAAAATGTCAATCATAAATAAAACTATATATATATATATATATATATATATATATATATATATATATATATTTATATTTAATTTAATTTAATTTAATTTAATGTGAAGAAGATGGAGTTTACATGTGTGGAGTTTAGATGTCACATGAAAATATATTATAAAAACTTGGAAAAAAATTATTTTAGAGAAATTTGATTTCTCTCAATTACACAATAAATAAATTGAAATGAATATAGTATAATATAAAAAAATGTTCTTCTAAACATAATCACAATAAATAAATTGAAATGAATATAGTATAATATAAAAAAATGTTCTTCTAAACATAATCATTTAATGATTAAGCTTTAGCCTTTTTTGAGTTTACACTAGCTAGGAATAACAATTAGTGATGAGCATGATAAGGTGGCGAGTAGAATCCAATTACTTCGTGCACGCATGGGACCAGGACCATTCTCACATGGTCCATTAATCAGTGAGCCAATGTATGGGCGTCGCCAGCCTTTTTGTTTCCGTCGACAATGAGTTCAGTTTATGTAAGTCAGAAAAGAGTACGTTGGGACTTGGGGGCTGCGTCCTATGAGTAGAAAAAAGCACAGGCCAACGCCAACAATCATAATGCACATGGGCTTCAGTCCTAAACGTCATATAATTTATTACAAAGACCAACGCCAACAATCATAATGCGCATGGGCTTCGGTCCCAAAACGTCATGTAGTTCATTACAAAGAAAAATCCATTTAACCGATTGCCAACGCGTGTTCCATTTCTTGTCTCAGAAAAAGCCAAGGATTTTCCCATAATTTTTAGAAAATGAATTTTGTCGTTGAACAGTCTACTCATGTGAGTGACTGAGCAGCCTGAAACAAAACATGGCGGGAGAGTCCTGAACAATACATGAGTAGATTATGACTTACGCACTCTAACTTGAACCGGACTGCCATGAAAAAGTTGCAGGTCTGAATCCAAATACGAGATGCGACCCGAGAAGAGTAGGACACCATAAATGGCGATGTAGCATAGCACGATCGGCGCGATTTATTTTTCATAATGGGCAATGGGCAAGCTATGAATTCGCGGGCTCGGCCAGGTATCCTTCGAATATATATGGGGGGACATCATCTATTTTAATCTTCCCTGCAAGAAGCTTTTGGTTTTGAAATTGTCTATACAGTTTAATGGAAGGCTTAGGTACATTGGAGGGAATTTTTGTTTTTTAATAAAAAATAGGTAAAGACTGTTCTTTATTGAGTTCATAGCTGTGCAATAGATACCTTAGGCGAATAGATACCTTAGGCGATTTGCACTGTAGTATAATCAATATAATTGGTTAGTTTACTTGGAAATAATGGAGAAAGAGTAATTTGTAAGAGATAGTACTTAGAAAAACTCTACTAGTCAAGAGATAGTTGCATAGTTGAATTCTATTTCACTTAATGTAGATTCTAGTTTTCTGTGATTTATTGTAACTAACTAAGTAGAGTTGTTTCCTATATAATGATGCAATTAGTCCTCATTCAATAATATAGATTGTAAGTGTTGCCTCACAGAGTGTTGTTTTTCTAAATTCTAAATTGATATGAAAGCCGGAAGTGAAGTGCGTCAATTTTTAAAAGTCCGCAGGTCCCTCACTGGAAGGATGCGACGACATACTACTCAAACTTTTTGAAAACCTAAAATTTCCAGTGTGGACTCGCCGCACTATAATAGTAGCATGAGGTACGAGAAACACATGGGTTCTTTAGAGAGATTCACCCACAAATCGTGAATCTTCATGAAGTGTAAATTTTCATTTTTACTGGATGGTATTTTTGCTGCATGAGCTTTGAGCGCAAGGTTAAAGCGTGAGGTTATATTGGTGCCACGATTTAAATTGGTGAGTGAAATTTTTTCACTTTATAAATCGTGGAGTTATTAATGGATGGCCTATGATTTAAAGTGGATGTGAAGTATAAACATTTTATTAAGTGAATATTTTGTGAGGAATAAACTTTATAAAGTGGATTAAAGTGGATATTTTTTATAAACTTTATAAAGTTCATTTGTAAAAAAAAAAATTGTGTGGACATTTGTTTTTAAAAACAAAAGTTTGGGCACTGATAAATCCAGTACAGGCACCCAGTGAGGAAGAGTGCGCTGAGGTTATTTGTGTATTCTTGGTGATTCATCACCTTCAGGATTGAAGTGTGTTTGGTGATACAAGGATCCATTAGCAGAGATGTCGAATCCTCTGGCAAATACCTACCTCATTGAGGGCAACAAGTTAGATGGCTCGAATTTCATTAACTGGAAATTCAATATGCAGACCCTGATGGAGGGTTATGGTGTTTGGACCATTGCGAAGGGAACTGAAGAGAAACCTAATGTGGCTGTCAGTGCAACAACAACACAGATCCAAAACTAGGATAAGCGTGAAAACAAGGAAAATGTATTGTTCTGCATGTCTGTTGAAGATAGCATAATTCCACATATTAGAGAAGCTAACACTTCTGCTGAAACCTGGACAACACTTAAAGCCTTGTATGAAACTAGCAACACAAATCGTATTTTTTTTCTGAAAACTAAATTGCTAGGCATTAAGATGGAAGTAAATGAATATGTTAGTTCATTTTTGGGTCGCATTAAAGAGTTAAAAGACAAGCTAGGAAATATAGGATAAATAGTTTCCAACAATTATCTTGTCATTATTACCTGAAATGGTATGCTAGAATATTATCAGATGTTCATAACAGGTCTCGCAGAAAGGGAGAAACCTCCTACTTTTGAAGAATTGACAGGAATATTTCCGCAAAGAGGAAGAGAGGTGCGAGAATCTGAAGCCTCTAAATAAAGATTTGGCATTGTGGTCAAATAATAGATCTGCGAGAGGGAGATCATGAGAAAGAGGCAAAGGAGGTAGTTCATCGCATAGAAGACAATCTCCAAGGCCAAATCAAGGTATGCGATCTAACAGGACTGAGTCAAAGAGTTGTTTTTATTGTGGTCAACCTAGACATATTATTAGAGATTATCATAAGAAGAAGAGTACTGAGGTTGTGAATAAACCTAGAACACATGCAGGTTAGTATGCAGAAAAATCTTCAAATCATGATCTCAGATTGTTTATTGCTAGTGATGATATTGATGAACCCCTTAATTTTGATTCACGGGATCTTAGATTTTTTGTGTCTAACGCTGCTTTATCTGCTGAAACGGATGATATTGATGTCTGCTTTGTGGATTCTGGAGCATCAGTACATATGACTTGTAATAAGAATTGGTATGCTAATTTTAAAGAAACACAGAATGGTGCTAGCATATATCTTGGAGATGACCGTGCTCATCATATCAAGGGATATGGAGGCATTCTCATGACATTGTTGAATGGTACTATTCATCACATTCGCAATGTTGTGTATGTGACAAGGATAAAGAAAAATTTGATCTATGTTTCCACCATTACAGATTAGAACTTGAAGGTTGAATTCTTCAAGAATTATTACATAGTGAAGGATCTGTTGGACCAATTCAAAATTGTTGCAACATGAGTCATAGTAGGAGGCCTATACAAACTTGATGTTACCATCAAAGCATGCACTGACTTTTGAAACTATGCCAACAGAGAGTCTTTGGCATCAAAGGTATGTCCACATCAATCATCTTGATTTATTGCTATTACAGAAAAAGAATATGGTTGAAGGAATTCCCATGTTAAAGAATGAGAATGTTGTTTGTGATGGATGTGCATTAGGAAAGATTCACATAGATGAATTCCCCTCTAATCCTGATAGGAAAAAGAGAGATGTGTTAGATCTTGTGCATACTAGTGTTTGCGGGCCTATGCAGACTAGGTCTTTAGGAGGTGCATTTTACTTTCTATTATTTATTGATGATTGCACGAGATATACATGGGTTTACTTCCTTATAATAAAAAATGATGTTTTCGAGTACGTTAAGGAATTCAAAACCATGGTGGAAAAGAAAATAGGAAAATCCATCAAAATCCTTCATTCAATTCAATGGGGAGGGTATAAATCAGGGGACTTCATCAAATATTGCAAAGATCATGGAATAGTAAAACAGTTTACAATACCTCACATTCCATGGCAGAACAAAGTCGTTGAAAGGAAAAACAGAACTCTGGTAGAGTGTGCACGCAACATGATGAAAGGTAAGAATCTTTCAAATACATTTTTGGCTGAAGCCATAAATACTGCAGTTTATTTAAAGAACAAAAGTCCAACAAGGTGTCTTGATAATGTTACTCCTTTCGAAGCCTTGCATGGCAAACCTGCAGTTCATAATTTGAAAGTATTTGGGTGTAAGGTTTTTGCACATATTCCAAATGAGAATAGGAAGAAATTGGATGCTAAATCCATTAAATGTATTTTCATAGGGCATTGCTCTAAATTTAAAGCATACAAATTGTTTGATCCTTCTACTCACAAAGTATTTGCCAGTAGAGATCTACTTTTCCATGAGCAGAAAGTAGGAAATCATGACGACAATAGTCATGAGGAATGGTATGGACTTCTTGATGAAGGAGTTAAAGAAGAGAAGCAACAACAACCACCACAACAACAACCACAACCGAAGCGACAACAACAGGAAGGACTTAATGACAGTGATATGGACACTTCAAGCAATCATAGCTCACCTAGAGGTGAAGACGGATCTTCACAATGTGGGGAGGAAGATAATCAGTTGAGAATATCTTCACAACAGGTTCGACTCCTTTAGAGGTATAGAGACTATGCCCTAATGAGTAGCATTTCAAATGTCATAGAACCCATGAGTTTTAATGAAGCAAATGAACATGATGAATTGAGAAATGCAATGGAGGAAGAATATGAATCTATAATGAAAAACAATACTTGGGAATCGACTAAATTTCCTAAGCATAAGAATCCCATTGAATGCAAATGGATATACAAACCCAAGCTTAAATCAGATGGTAGTATAGACAAATATAAGGCTAGATTGGTTGCAAAGGGGTATTCACAAACATAAGGTATTGATTATGCTGAAACATTTGCACCAGTAGCTAAATTGAATACTATTAGATTGTTAATTTCTTTAGCTACAAAGTACCATTGGAAGCTACAGAAATTATATGTTAAAACTTCATTTTTGAATGGTGAGTTAAAGGAGGAGGTTTACCTTACTCAACCTGAAGGATTTGTGGATCAAGGGAAAGAATACTTAGTGTGTAAGTTATAGAAAGCATTGTATGGAGTAAAACAGACACCTAGGTCATGGTATGAGAAAGACTCTTTCTTTCTTCAACAGGGTTTTATGAGAAGCAAGAGTGATCCAAATATGTATACCAAATTTTATGAGCAGGGGTATATGGTATTGATTTCCTTATATGTTGATGATTTGATAATTATAGGAAATGCGAAGAAATTAATTGATGAAATCAAGGAGCAGTTGTCACAAGTTTTTGAAATGAAAGATCTTGGTGAGTTACATTACTGCCTAGGTCTTGAAATTTGGAGAAATACATGCCAAAATTTTGTTAGTCAGAGTAAGTATGTTAGAGAAGTACTTAAGAGATTTAAAATGGATCAATGTAAATCTTCTATTGTTCCCATGCAACAGAATGTGAAACTTTCTTGTGATGATGGTTCGAAGGAGGTTAATGGCACTATGTATAGACATATGGTGGGTAGTTTGAATTATATCACCACAACCAAACCTGATATTGCATACTCTATGATTGTGTTATGCCATTTTATGATGAAACCTCTAGAAATCCATTGAAATGCAACAAAGGCGGTACTCAGGTATCTAAAAGGAACACTTGATTATGCTATTAAATATATTGATGCATATGATGTTGAGTTGACAGGCTACTTAGATTTTGATAGGGATGGCAATCTGAATGATCGAAGATCAACCACTAGATATGTGTTTGGCATTGGATCTGGGGTTGTTTCATGGAGTAGTAAAAAGAAGCCTATTGTATCTGTGTCTTCTACTGAAGCAGAATATAAAGCCTTGTGTGCAGTAACTTGTGAAGTTGTTTGGTTGAGAAGACTTCTTCAAGATGTTGGAGAAGAACAAAAGGAACCTACAATGATCAAATGTGATAATCAAAGTTCAATCAAGATGGAAAATAGTCCGATTTTTCATGCAACAAATCATGTTGATGCTCAGTATCATTTTGTTAGACAAAAGTTGCAGTCCAATGAAATAACTCTTATGTATTGTAATACTTGTGAAAATGTTGCTGATATTTTCACTAAGCCTCTTGGAAAGATTAAGTTTGAGTTGTTTAGGGATATGTTAGGTGTAGAAGTCAATATGTTCTCCATTAAGGAGGAGACATGGAAATAATGGAGCAAGAGTCAGTTGTAAGAGATAGTTACGTAGAAGAACTCTACTAGTCAAGAGATAGTTGCATAGTTGAACTCTACTTCACTTAATGTAGATTTTAGTTTTATGTGGATTGTTGTAACCGACTAAGTAGAGTCGTTTCCTATATAATGATGTAATTAGTCCTCATTCAATAATATAGATTGTGAGTGTTGCCTCATAGAATGTTGTTTCTCCAAATTCTTTATAGTTGTGTGTGGGCTTCTTCTGGTGTAGAATTCATAGTTTTTCTCAAAGAACTAATCTCTTGATTACACATGATAAACCATAATCTTCGACAAAACCTAACCTTTATTTTAAAAGAAAATCCCTAACCTTGTTGGGTTATGATCACATTAATTACTCACATTTTCACTGATTTCTCTGCTAATCACACCACGATCAAGTTAATTGCACATGAAATTCATCATCGAATGAGACAGAAAATAACGAATGGTAAAGACAAGTATGATTTCCCCTGATTGTTCTACAAATTGTCAATCACACAACTACCTAGTTAATTAAACAAGAAATTCATCATTCATTTAGACTAAAAATTATTGATGATAAACATAAGTATGATTAGCAACAACCACTTTATAAAGTGGTAAAATGGTTGATATATGTCCATTGACATCATTTTTCACCTTTCCTTTCCAAACTAATGAGGTCGATCTCTTCAAATAAATTATCAATAGAAAAACTCAATAAACATCTGGACATCATTAATTTTGAAAGATAAAAAATGGAATCATATACCAACCACTTTTATAAAATGGTTATTACTAGTAATTATTAGTTTACAACAAGAAAAATATAAAATAGATTTTACAAAATAAAAAATATCGTGTTTTATTATATTTTATAATGTCATCCATCATAAATTAATAGAATGCATAAATGAATTTGTACTACTAGTAGTTATTAGTTTACAACAAGAGAAATATGAAATAGATTGTACAAAATAAAAAATATCTTGTTTTATTATATTTTATAATGTCATCCATCATAATTTTATTGTTTTTAAGTAAAAAAGGGAGGATCTTGTTTATATTACTATTGCATATATACAAAGTCTTGTTTCTATGCCATATGTCCCGCCTACAAAAAGGAAACCGAGACAGTTGGCCTTATGATGCCACATGTTTTCAAACAAACAAAAGTTTACCAGGCTGTCATCCTGCCCGGAGGAAACCAGGATGCACAACCACAATGGATTCAGACCAGTCTCTAACATCCTACAGATAGCATTGCTATGATCTACAATTATGGTTTGAAACAAGAGAAAATTGCAAATTATAGACATTCACATGACCTTTTAACCAGTCATGTTGTCAATGTCACCTTTATTTCGCCATCCTACTGGAATCACATAGGATTGCACGCACGCAGGGTACTGTCGGCGTGGGGATGCTCTGGAGTGTGCTACATACATCATGTCGAGGCGATGAATGATTTGAATGGCTCTGAATATTTGGTCATCCACCAAGCTTCGCGTTTCGAAGAGTAACTCAAGATAGCCCGAATTGATGTGTGGAGGTTGGTCCTCTCATTCCTTCTGAACAGTGGAGAGGAGAGTTTGCCTTTGAGCATGAGTCCCCTTTGTTTCTGCATTTGCTCTGCTAAGTTGGCTTGTTGGCTGGCTATTCTGTTGAGTTTCTTCCCCTGGAGATGCTCTGCTTGTTGGGTTAGCCTTCTTGTTAGTGCTACCCAACAATTCTTCCTTGATGTAGCAAATTGTGAAGTCCTCTGCCTGTTCATCTTCCCTGCAACTGTGAGAGGTTCCTAGAGCTGGAAGATTGGTCTCGTTCCCAAAAACTGTGGGGGGATTCCAATTGTCCAGGATGGTGAAAAGGATATGTTCTGGACAATCCTGGATGGGTTCATCTGGAGCAATCTCCTCCACGTACGCCATGGGTGGATTTCTAGGTCTCCCATGTTTCCTAATTGTCTGAGCAGATGCTAGAACCAACGCTCGTTCAAATTTCTTCTGTCGCTTCCTACGAGAGTCATAGGCATACCACGTCGTGCCTCTGCGAGGCCTTCCTCATGCTCTTGGCATGTGGAGGAGCCGAGCTATGGTCGAGATATTGATGGGAAGGTTGTTCCTGCTCCAACACTCCACAGGTCAAATTTGCAAATGCATCGCATAACCATCCAAGCAGCTGATAAGGGTGAATGTGATTGTGATAGTTCCAACCATTAAGGCTAAGTGCTTAATGCTCTGGTGTGTCGTTCTCTTCACGCGCTTAAGAGGACTCGTCAGCTGGTTATGTCTGCTCAGGCGCCCTCCCATCTTTAATGGTGAGGAGATGGGAGGCGGTGGCCATTCTTTATGGCGTTGCCCGACCCGTTGCCACTCGTCTTGCCTATACGACGTGGCATCCCATCTGGGGGGTCATCCATCATAAATTAATAAAATGCATAAATGAATTTGTACAAGAGAAATATGAAATAAATTTTACAAGATAAAAGATATTTTTTTTATTATATTTTATAATGTCATCCATCATAAATTAATAGAATGCATGAATGAATTTGTAGAGGATAATTTACCTCCGATCAAAAACTATTCTTAAACCATTTTTATTATGTGACATCACTAGATTAGGAATTGTGGATAAAACAATTCAATAGCATTTAGTGTTTTCTTATCTTCTGGATTTCATGACTGCCATTTTAACTGTTTGTAACCTTTGGTATCGTATTTTGTAACAATGTACAATAACAACCTAAATTTAACACACACTACTGCAATAACACATTAAAAATCAACATTGACGACAATAAAAATCGTAACTTGAAAATGTACAGATTATTTTGTTAGACATAGATACCATGAAAATGTACAGATTATGTTGTTAGACATAGATACCAAAATGAATCTATATAATGAGAAATTATTGTGATATATTATCAAAATCTAATAATATATGTCAGTATTAAATTTCAAAATATAACATATAAGAATAGAAGTAAATTGAATACGAAGCAGATCCGACAGTCCACTTCCTTTAGCTTGATGTTTCCCTTACGCCACTCGTAAAAGGTGTACATGGACGGCCCAAATTTAGACAAGGCCACCACGTGGAGCACGCACTGCACGCCTTGGCTCGCTGTTCTAAAGATCGTTCAAATTGGGTGAAAGTTAGATAGAAGGTTTTTCATTAGAGGACAAAACTTTCGTTGCAAACAAATTCATTGTCACTTGAAATCGTCATCCATGGACATTACAGGCTTTAAATTTTGTCTCTGTTTGCATGGATTATCTATGAGGTGTCTGGTTGACGTGACTGTTTTTCCAGATGAACTCGTTGCGAAATTTGGGGTTTTCTGCATTATTTTAAAGTTTTTGTCGATTCTGATCAGTGGTGCTCGGTTGAAGTGATTATTTTACCAGACGAAATCATCGCGAAATTTGGGGTTTTTTTGAAGTTATTTTAATTTTTTTTTTTTATTGTGGCATCAAGGTTTTCTCTCCATTTCAACAATACATAATACATTTAGTTAAGACTTCATACATCTAAATTTGGGGTTTTTTGAAAGTTATTTTAATTTTTTTTTGTATTGTGGCATCAATGTTTTCTCTTCATTTCAAAAATACATAATACATTTAGTTAAGACTTCATACATCTTCCTTAATCCTAGATAGTTTTTGAATAAAAACTGTGTATAATGTTTTGAAAAGTCCAATATTTAGTGTGGACATTCAACCTATTATTAGGGATTTCAATTGTATATAATGGGTGGAGTGTTCACAATTTTTATATGACACATATATTAATCACTTTTTACTTAAATGTGGTTGTTTTCAGAAAAAACTTGGAGACCATAATTAAAATTCTAAAATATAACTTTACAAGTGTCATGCTCCACACATATGACGTGGCTAGTATCATGCGTTTAACCAGAAAATGTGTTTACCATGGTTCTTTCCATAGACCTGAGAATTTAACAAAACTGAAAAAATATGAAGTTGGTTCCTAATATGCAAAAAGAGAGAAAAGCTAGAAGTTTGGAAAAATCGGGCACGCCCATTGGTGTTGTAGGTGAAGACAGACCTTTGTCCGCAGCTCAAACAATGAATTTTATCGAGAGCATTCAGCAGGGAGTCTAAGAGGAGGTCCATGCATCAGTTGAGGATGCTTTGATTATGAATTTGTTATGCAGGAGCATCGCCAACACATCAAGCGAGCCAGCGCAGAAGCGAAGGACAGCTGGACAAGCACCAACACAAATTTTGAAAATCACCTTGGAAGTTGTTGGACAATCTTAAATGAACCATTAAGATGAAGCGCACTTGTATGATGTAATCGGACCTTGAGCCTTTATCTCTCATCCTTAGTAGGTAGGAGGCATTTAAGATAGTTAATGTAAAGTAGATAGAATTTAATACTAGATTAGACTGCTTGAGAGCGCAAGAGGGAAACGGGATATAGACACCCTCATTGTGCATTGTAACATTATCAGAGTTAGAAGAAAAAGAGCATAGGAGAAGCAGAGAGCTGTGTAAGAACACCCATGTACTGATATTTGGATTAATAGAAAGAGATTGATTCAAATTCATGGTTTTGTGTTTGTTCTCTGTGTATTGATGTTGAATGATATGCTCATGAATGTTTTCTTCCTGTTATACATTTGTTTTACATGCTGTGTGTATGATTTAATGTTTTGAGTTTGAAGTCTGAATGGAAAAAGAAATGAGTTTCAATTGTTTCTCTTTTTGAGCCAGAGGATTCCTGCAAGGAGTGCAGTTTAAGTGTCCGCAAGGAGTGCGTTGACAAAGGGTTCAGATAGGGTTGCTTTTTTTCTCATTCATCTCAGGAGTGCAGTTGAGCACATGAGTCGTGCAAGGAGTGCACAAGATAGGTGAAACTTTAGGGTTGCAAACCTGAGTGAACTGTCGAGAGACTACTGCTGCAGGTGTGCACAGAGTCGAAGGAAATTCAACACTTGAAAGTGGTTGAATGTCTGCCGCAAGGAGTGCGTGAAAGTTTCTCTGAAGGATTCAGCATTGGAAAAGCTCAGGAGGCATAGGACCTTCGAGTAACCATCAAATAGAAGCACAGGGAGTTTGAGCCGTGGAGCATTCAAGCAAGCACCGTAAGTTTGCATGCAGGTGAACCAGTTCCGCAGATGAACACTTAGTCATTTCGTAGAAATCGTAAAAGACAGACGGATGGTTGGTATTCTCCGAGGAGGATTCGCGATATCTCGTGAACCCTCAGATCTAGCCGAGAAGCAGGGGAGACACTCCAGGTATTCCCGAGAGGTTAAAAGCTCAAGAGGGGCAGGACCGTTTATCTGAGCCATAAGGGTTGTAGGATCTACACGTGAAATCGCATATCGGGTTTTCGTAGGTTGAAACTCCGTAGTGTTGCAACGGGAATCATGAAATAGTGATACGCGATATCCCGATGGCTACGTAAACAGTGTGGGGCCACAGGAGTTGGTGACGTGGACATGTGGCACTTCATATCGGGGTTTCGCAGTGAGAAGTTCTGAAACAACCGCAACAGGATTCATGATATTGCGATCTCCAAAATGTTGATGAGGTGAAATACCGTTGAATAGTCAAACTCGCACGTGTGTTAGAGTTTCGGCGTATCAGGTATCGGGAGTCGGGGATATGAGTGGTTTGACATCACGAGTGCCGAAATCATGATAGAGGAAGTCCCGATAGGAAAAGATCAGCGTTGACTGGTTCTCGGGTCTTGGGGGTTCCAGAGACTTACACTCAACCATTGGATCCGCGAAGTCGCGAGTTCCGATCTCCCGATTTGTAAAGAAGGGGGATCCCATGAAGATTTCTGTGGGTGCAGATATTCCGATAGGGAAATAGAAGAGCATTAGAGTTCTTTGGGCCAAGGGAAAAGAGAAGATCCTTTGAGCGGGCGTGCTTGCGAGCGCGACTGCGTCAGTTTGGTATCAGAGCACAGAAAGATTCTTTTCTTTCTATAGCAGAGAAGAGAATTCACCATGCCGCCAAGGAGAAGGGACATGGAAACACCCGATCCACCAGAGGATAGGGAAATGTCGAGAAGAAGAGGTAGGCAGATGACTGATCCAGTCATGGAGAGACAAATGCGTGATCTCCGAGCAAGACTCGAAGACATGGAGACAACGCAAATATTCACAGCTAGTGCAGGGGATCTCAGTGATTCCGAAAGTGAGATTGAGGCTGAATGAGAAGAATAAGTTGTAGCCGAAGATGCATCAAATGAATGTTTGATCAAAGCTATTTCTAGGGTGGGTGCAAGAGCAAAGATGGACATTCCAGTGTACGAGGGGAACTTGGAGGCAGAGGAGCTTCTAGACTGGATTAGAGCTCTGGATACATACTTCGACTATGAATATATCGAAGAGGACAAGAAAGTCAAGCATGTTGTCATGAGGTTGAAAGGACATACAACCTTGTGGTGGGATGAACTACA
Organism: Picea glauca; assembly: GCA_000966675.3. NCBI lineage: Eukaryota > Viridiplantae > Streptophyta > Pinopsida > Pinales > Pinaceae > Picea > Picea glauca. The sequence goes on from JZKD02S0961223.1 coordinate 12,953, forward strand.
AGCGGACAGACGCTGAAAGGGAAAGAAAAATATCGAGAGCTGGGACAAAATGATCGTGAAGATGAAAGAGAAATTCATCCCTAGGGATTACCAAATTACTCTGTTCAGGAGGATGTATAACCTGAGACAGAAGTTGATGACAGTGAAAGAATACACTAAGGAATTCTATAAACTAAACATCAGGGTAGGTCATCGGGATAGCGATGATGAGAAAGTTGCCAGATACATGAATGGTCTGAGATATGATATCTAGGATGAGATGATCATGGTATCCATCTGAACGGTGGAAGATGCTTATCAGATGGCTCTAAAAGTGGAAGAGAAGCTGAGCCAAAAGAAGAGTCAGAGGGGCCGAGGCAGAAGTCATCCCAGAGGCAAACCAGTTGCCTAGGATAAATATCAGAAGCCCAAGGAGGATTGGAAGTTCGGGTATGAGCCTAAATGAAAATGAACATAGAGAGGTGGAACCTCACAGAGAGAGCCATATGTTGAACTGAGAGGACAACATAATGAGCAGAGAGGATATTATGCTGACAATAACACTTTTCCTTGTACTAGAGGTAGAGGAAGAGGAAGAGGTGGAGTAATTACATGCTTCACATGTGAGAAGAATGGGCACAAGTCTTATGAGTGTCCAGATAAAAAGAAGGACATTGGAGAAGTTCACATCACTGAAGCATAGAGGCGGGATGTTGAGGCAGAAGATGCTGAAGGCGGAAGATTGCTCATGATGTGAAAAGTCATTTTAACACCAGAGAAGGAGGTGGAGA
>JZKD02S0961245.1:4082-19509 GCA_000966675.3 Picea glauca
GCAAGAATGTACCTCCTTTTCTTTTAACTTTCGAAATCTTCAACAGAAATGTGCATAATTGTATGGTTGACTCAGGAGCATCGTCAAATGTGATGCCTTGGTCTGTTTGCCAAAATATTAACGTTGAAGTAGAACTATCTTCTTTGAAAATCATACAACTTGATAGAACAAATGTTAAAGTTATAGGCGAACTGAAAAATGTATTGATTAGATTATCGTCTAACCCAAAGGTTCATCAGGTTATTGATATAATTGTGGTGGATATTCCAGAAGTGTATGGTCTATTTTTGAGAAGGGACTGGTTGGAGCAACTACATGGTTACTTCGCCACGGACTGGTCTCACTTATGGCTTCCAGAGAACGGTAAGCCCAACAAGATCAGGGTGAATCGTGAGCGTTACCTCAAGTTCACGGTCACAGACTTGAACGACCCCAATGAACCATACACACCTCCTGTTTATTCACCTGAAGTCCAAGGGATGGACACCTTCTTCAGAAATTTCATGGCTGAAGCTTCACCTATCAACAATCTGGAACAACAGTCCGATATCATAGCATGTACGCAACCAACAGCTTCTATGCAACAGTCCTGTGAGCCCGATGGAAATCAAATTTGGTCTCTATATTTTGACGGTTCCAAGTCTAAGGAAGGAGCTGGTGCAGGCTTCATCATTATTGATCCAGCATGTAACAAGACATTATTGGCTTGTAGGCTAGAATTTGAATGTATTAACAATATCGCAGAATATGATGCTTTACTGCAAGGTCTCAGAAAATCCTTGGACATGCACATTCAAAATCTGGTTGTATTCGACGACTCTGAGATAGTGGTTAGGTAGGTAAGAGATTCTATACACTGTCTTTCTCCGCATCTCAAAAGTACCAGTCTGAGGTATGGAGTTTAATGAACAAATTTTCTGCTTTTAATATAAATTCCATTCCTAGATTAAATAATGTTGAAGCAGATCTACTAGCTAATGTTGCCTCTAAACTTCGTCCTGCAGAAGGCTTATCCCCAAACGCATTCTCCGTGGAGCTATTGTTTCGACCATCTGTTCCTGACAATATCACAAACTGGAGAGTATTTGATGATGATCAGCAGATCATTAACTTTCTGCACATGGAAGAAACCTTTCAAGGCGCTGTGATAGATGAACAAACGCACGACGACAATTTGCACGACTTTACGGTAATACCTAATCCAAAATCTCCTGAAGCTCTATCAGACATGGTAAATTTCATACCCAAATTTGTTGTTAGATTAGAAAAGTTTTATGATTTTGAAGATAAATTTAAAAACACGGTCAATTGCAAAACCAATAGTTCCTCATTGTCTTATGAAAAAGTCAATTTAGGTACTAGCGAAAATCCTCAGTATATCAACTTAGGATTGGGATGCTCTAGAAAAGAAAAAGTTTCTTTTGTTAAATTATTTAAAGAATTCAAGGATGTCTTTGCATGGACTTACGATGATCTTAAAATGTTCGATCCTAATATTATACGACATGTCATCTCGATGAAGCCCCAAACCTTACCCTTCCAACAGAAACTGAGGAAAATATATCCTAAACTAGAACCGACCGTACAAAAAGAATTGAATAAACTCCTAAGTGCTAAAATAATTTTTCCTGTTAGACACACTCAATGGGTATCCAACCTCGTTCCAGTTTGGAAGAAAAACAGGGAAATTCGACTTTGTGTCGATTTCTGAAACCTCAACAAAGCGTTTGACAAAGATAATTATCATGTCCCGCCCATGGAACAGATCCTTCAACAAGTATCTGGTTCCGAGAGGCTATCCTTACTGGATGGTTTCTCTGGATACAACCAATTCTTGATGTCTCCGCCAAACCAACTAAAAAATACCTTCCGTACCCCGTGGGGCACTTATGCTTATCGCAAAATGCCCTTTGGACTAATTAATGTTGGTGCTACCTTTCATAGAGCAATGGACATTTCTTTTAGAGGCTTAATCAACCACTCCATAGTAGTCTACTTAGATGATGTGACCATTTATTCTAAAAACAAAGACGATCATCTAGCTCACTTACGAGCCGTTCTGCTACGATGTTGTAAATACGACATCTCCTTGAACCCCAAGAAGTCCATCTTTGCAGTAGAACAGGGTAAATTACTAGGATTCATTGTGTCTAGTGATGGAATGATTATTGACCCCGAGAGGACTCAAGTCATCGCTAAACTTCCCCCACCTACCACCAAAAAATCCATGCAGTCTTTCCTAGGCTAGATTAATTTCGTGAGAAGATTTGTCCCCAGTTTCTCCGAAATGGTCAGGCCTCTCCAAAACCTGATTAAGAAAGACATCCAATATCACTAGGGACCCACAGAAAACCAAGCTTTCATTGCTATAAAGAAGGCCATAATAGACGCTCCGTCTCTCATGAGCCCTGATTTCTCTCAAGACTTTACATTCTATACTTTTGCCTCTGATCATTCCTATGCCGCAGTCCTAACTCAGAAGAATTCTGAGAACAACGAAGTACCCATCACCTTTATGAGCTCTACTTTCAAAGGTGTTGAACTTAACTACACAGTGGTCGATCGGAAAGCCTACACTGTTTTCAAGGTAGTTAATCATTTCCATTCATATCTTTTGAAGTCAAGGACGAAGGTCATTGTCCCCTACCCTGCCGTAAGAAACTTGTTAGTGCAAAATGAGTTAGGAGAGAAAAGAGCCAACTGGGTCACCTCCTTACAGGAGTATGACCTATAAATCACCCCAGCACAGATTGTGAGAGGCCAAGGATTGTGTAAGTTGGTTGTTGATTCAGAAATAGGACAGCGAGAAGATAGTGATACGTCAAACCTAGAACAACGCGATCAAAGTTTGATTTGTTGCGCACAAAACCTCGTAAGTCCTTGGTACGAAGATATTAGATTTTTTCTTGAACATGGATCAGCACCCCGTCACCTTGACCCCACCAAAAGAAGAGCGTTCAGACTAAAGTCCGCCTCCTTTATTCTAGTTAACGGTATACTGTTTCGTCAGAATTTTGACGGCGTACTGATGCGTTGTCTTGAAAAAGACGAAGCAGAAAAAGTCTTGCTTGAGTTGCATGCAGGAGAAGTTGGTGGTCACTTCAGTGGTGATACCACTGCTCATAAGGTTTTAAGAGTCGATTACTACTGGCCCACGCTCTTTAGGGACGCCCATGCCTTGTGTCGTAAATATATTATTTGTTAGAAAGCATCAGGGCGATTGCAAAAACCAGCCTTCCCTTTGCAACCCGTTTCAGTTGATTCACCTTTCCAGCAATGGGGCCTTGATATCATAGGTCCTATTAACCCTCCATCCTCACAAAAACACAAGTATATTGTGACAGCCATTGATTACTTTACTTGATGGTCCGAAGCTACTGTGCTAAGAACTGTTAACACAAGTCAGGTGATCACTTTTTTAAAATCGAATGTCATCACTTGTTTTGGTATCCCTAATTGTCTAGTCTTTGATAACGCTTCATACTTTTCTTCTCTATAGATGAGTGAGTTCTCTTTGGAGAAAGGAATAAAACTAAAGTATTCTTCTAGTTACTACCCTTAGGGCAATGGCTTAGTAGAGTCGACAAACAAGAAATTGATCAAAATTATCAAGAGAAATGTGGCTGAAAATCACAAGAACTGGCACAATGCACTGTTGAATATGTTGTGGGCCGATAGGGTGACACCCAAAGCCGCTATAGGTAATTCCCCCTTTTTTTCTCGTTTATGGCGGAGAAGCCATCCTGCCACCTCACATTCTTCTTCCTTCGCTTCAATTGTCACAAAAAGTCCAAGAAGAAGATTGTCCCCCTTTAGAAAGCCATATTAACACTTTGATGAAGTTAGAAGAAGTAAGAACCCAAGTGAAGCATAAGTTAGATCAACATCAACAACTGATTAAAAGCTGGTTTGATTCTAATTCTGCTTCTGATAGGAATTTTGAAGTAGGCAATCTCCTCTTAAAGTGGGACAAACCACACGAAGGAAAGGGTGAACACACCAAGTTTCAAAACTTATGGCTTGGGCCATTTTTGATTGCTGAAAAGTTGGTTCCTAGTTCCTTTCGATTTCATAATCTTGAAGGGCAGCTTGACACCTATCCGGTGAATGACCAAGCTCTAAAAGGATACTTCGCTTGGTTATTACCCTTGTATATTATGTAAATATTTCCTTTTTCCTTTGTTTTCATTTTTGGTTTTGATTTGATTGATCAGTTTTGTGTTTTTTGAAAGATATGCATACCTGTGCACTGAGCCATTCAGACAAAGACCATAGAAAAATTTCTTCACTAAAATAACTCATGAAAGATTGTACGAACATCAGTGATATATTTCTAAAACGGATATTTATGTTGGAAAATTTTGTTGTTTGAAATAAGTTTACTAATTTCAATCTCTGAGCAAAGTTTGTCATGGTCATCTATTATCTTTTTATGTTGTCCATTTTCCGTAAAGGAATGACTCAAAGAGATGTCTCCCTGTCATAGTAAGTTGTTTTGTAAATAAAACATTTCTGGAGCTGAATAAAGGACAGTGTCAAAAAAAATTCTGATGAGGTCTAAAAAATATGATAAAATATCAGGATTTTCAGCGTCACCCCGCTCAGCTATCCATAAAAGAAAAATAAAATAAAAATATTAATAAGAGTTGTGGGAAGTGTTTGTAAACCCGTCGGGATGCTGAACAGGTCCGCTGGCAGTGGGTAAATGCATGCATGGCGCCAAGACAACTTCGTCGGGGTACTGAACAGGCCTACTGGCAGCAAAGCAATGTCGGGTACATGAAAATCTGTGAAAAAATATAAGAAACCTCTTTAATGTCCTTTATTCTGATCTAGAGCTTCTTGATGGGATACAGATGTCAGAGTGGGTTAAATGGAAACCCTGATGAGGCTATAGATGCCTGCTGGCAGCAGTGGCCATGCCAACAGTATTGAAGATTTTATCATTAATATCGTGACTTGCTGATCTTAAGACTGTTATTAGTTTTCATCTTTTAAAACATCGCTGGAAAAGATGGTAAATGATGACGTTTGTATGATTTTCTAATTGTTGTTTTTGAGTTGAAATTTTCTTTGCTGTCCTAATCTGAATTTATTTCTTTCAACAGAGATAACTGCTTCTCCCAGTGTGTCGCATTGTTGGCAGCCAATTCAATTTTTTCCATTTCCCTATAAGTTGCCTACACCTATGACTTGTGAACTTCAAAATTACTGTCACATTTTGTAAATAGACGATATTTTCATCCCTTGCGACACTTGCAAATTGGTCTCCATTTAGTTTTCACGACTGTAAGCGTGAAAACTCCTCCATCATTTTTGAATTGTCATGATCTTCTCATTGATATTTTGAGTGACACTTACCTTTAGTCTATTATTGTGTGGCTAAATGAATTTTCGAGCTATGCCTATTTGGACATTTTGGTTGCATAACTTAAACTGGTAAGGCATTGACCACATAGATTTATATTGTTTGAGACTTGCCTAGTCACTAGATTGCATAGGGGTCATGATTTATTTTGTTTTTATATGATGTGATCCTTATTATTATAAGTTCTTGGCTCGTCAAAAGTTATGGAATCGATTGTCACAATGTTTTATAAACATTTGATTACACACTTATACGATGGCACATATTTAACTTTGGGTTTGATTTCACATTGAACAATCATGGTTTCAAGCAATACAATGGCGCATTGGTATATCATCCACCGTTTGATTTTTGGGTTGGCCAAATAAAATGGTTTAAACTGTATTATGATTGATTGAACAAAGGTTGTACTTTGTCATTACTGCTTTGCATGGCGGTGAGTAATCCCACCACCCTCGCACGCGCACATTAATGCGTCCTCTTTGTTCATTCGTATCTATTAACCCAAACAATTTTTCTCTTGTGTGTTGTTGGTTTTCAATCCAAAACCTTACCATGTGCCCGCACCATGGCTCCAGTCGTGAGGGCAGAGCCAAATGGTAGCTAGGCTCTGTTGATGTTCGATAGTGCTTACATTGACCTTGAGGAATTCGGATGGCTCCCGTTCATACAAAAGTTTGATGGTTTTAATACCTGCATGGCTCGGCAATTCGCATTAACCTTTGATGGCTGTCGAGCCAAGGTTTGGGATGTCCAATTGGAAATTGACGAGCAATTTCTCAGTTTAGCTACCGGTCTGCCTGCCACTGGACAACGATGGTCCAAGAATTGCAAAATGGAAGAGGTCCCGTGGACACTGCTCTTCCAGTCGCATAACGTTAGCTCCTATGACAAGGGTTTACCTGCGAACATGCTCAAGCAATGTTGGCACGATTTGCTGATGATAACCAAACAGTTTATCACCTACGAAGGTCAGTATGGTTTTGTTTTCTTACACCACCTTCGTTTGCTGATGGTTTTCATGGGCTATGAGCTTAATTTTCCTTATTACTTGCATAGGAGCCTGCTTAAAATGTCTAAGAGATACAAAAGGAACCAGGCCGATAGAAGCCTTTTTCACTATGGGTTGATTAAAATGATTGTTGTTTGTCATTTGGGGTTACACCAAGACTGTTGGAACGATTTTCTTACTCGCAATAATTTTGAGGATTCAAATCCACCACAGGTTGACAAACCTGTGGTGAGCGAGGGAAAGACTGTACCCCCGGTACCCTACAGTATGCTCTTACCTAAACCCTTACCCGACTCACTTATCGACCTACCCCACTCTGTGACCAAGGATGTCGAAGCCGTTAAACCCATAGGCAAGAAACCTAAATCCAAACCTACTGCGAATTCCAAAGGAAAAAAGAATGCCCGTTTAATCTCTCGAATGGCAAGAAACAAATATAAACCTCCTGTCAACCCTGACCCTATCATATTGAGTGAGGACTCTGATTCAGAGGTTGAACATTTTTTGGCAAGTGAATATCCCTATTCGGAAGGTCTGTGTGCCAAACCCTCATTTGACTTCGTGTCGAACCTACCACCTTTCTTGCAAAACAAACCTGATTACCCAAGCATTAAACTGCCTTGTGAAACCCCCGGTGATTCGTCAAAACCCTCTCCTGCTCTACCTCAACCTACAGTGCCACCCTGTGATCAATGCGGCTCATGGTTGGAAAGGTATTATCTTGATGTGCCTATGCTACAGTCCAGAATTAACCATTTGGAGGACCAAGTTGCACGACTTACAAGTCAAAAGGCCAAATTGCAAGCCACTGATAAGAAACAGAGAACAACAGGTTCTATTTTGTTTAAGAATGTGGAGTCAGCTACAACGATCGTGAATTCAAAATTGGCATAGCTCGAGCAGCCTCACTGGTATGTCTATCACCTGTTTATATAACAAACTCGTAGCTCTGTTTACAACGAGGATTTGCTTTGTCACATAAACATGCATATGTACATAGGTTTGTTTTGATGAATTGAATTTCTTTTGCCCAGTTTAGCTTTGATTAGATCTCTTTCGATTTGATCGATCGTGGTATGGGTTGGATTGGTTTGATTTAGCTTAAATTGGTTTCTCATATTCGATTGAAACACAAGTTGTTCTGAACACAATCATATTTCATTTTGATTTCGTTATAATGTATATGATATATTTGGTGATAATTGTGATATGGATAACTATTACGGTTTTATGTACAAATGATTTTCGACCAAGCTCGAATACAGTCTGGATTATGTTTAATATGATTCTGTTTTATATGCACCCAAATCCTGAATAGATACGAATCATAAAAGTTATACCCAGCCAGTTGATTCTCGTTGGTTTACTCCACCGTGTTATCAGTTTGACTCATATTGCGATGGATATATTGTTTAAATTTGATTTGGGGAATGAAAGTGACTATACCCAGGATCACGATTTGTTTCTATATTTAACTCAGTCATGATTTGTTTCGATTGTTGCCCAGTTTATGATTATCAATGCTATTGATGGTTGTGATCACTATTTGATCCTATCTATTGACTGCGTAACGCTCAGCGATTGAAGTCTATGGCGAAGTTTGGTTGATGCTGTTATGAATGTTTTATTTGACCATAATCGTAACAGTCTTTCCATCTTGGTATTTGATTAAAACAACATGAATCTTATGCTACATTGTTATATCCATAACAAATCGATTATGATTGTGTTGGATTACATCGTATATTATACGATATGATTCAATATTAATTTCATTTGATATGAAATAGTGTGATTACGATTTGAGCCTATTTTATGTTAAAAGAAAATCAGAGCATTATTATCCCTATTTCGGTTGAATCACTTTCGATTTTGTTTAATTTAAATGATCAACTCATTTGAACCATTAGTGATTCGTTTTGAATGTTTATTAAAAGAAAATTAGATTGGATTATTTTAAAAAGATTTCATTTGATTTCTATCTGGTCCTGTATGCTATTTTAGACTAGCTACAGAATCAGATGATTCTGTAGTTGAGTCTGTAAGATTAGATTTTTATTGTTTTGTTACTGAAATATCTTTCTAACTTGATATTTTTGGTCTATTACACATGAATTCGAAATTACAATGGATTTGATGAACGGTTAGGGGATATTTGAAATGTTTCACTTGCATTTTAGTTTCCTAGTTTAGTTGATTTTGGGAATATCTTCCCAGATTATGTAAAACAGTTTGATATTATCCACAGGGAGGTTTTACCCTGTGGAGAGACTTATAAATACCTATCACTTTTGTAATAATGATCATCCTCATTCATGGGAGAACAAGGATATGGAATTTTAATACAAACTGAAGCAGAATTTGGTGTTTTGTCATAGCTTTAGCTTCTCATTATATCAATATTTTGTTTCATGTTATGTATATCAATTTGTATCTGGTTAACGACTACTTTAGCTATCTTAATCATGTGCAAATGATATAATTTTAATTACTGTAATCCATATCTGGTTTCTTCCAAGTATATAAAAGACATAACAATTGTTTAATTTAGTTTGTGAATGACAGGTTTATCTTCTTCATAAGTTGAATTATCAAATATAAGTTTTTTCATAACATGTTTCCCTTATTACAGAGATTTATAACCATATAGTTGTTATGATTTTTTATGTCTTGTTTGTCCTGTAAACCACTCAAAGAGTAGCGCAGCCAATCGTTTACGAAAATCTTCTGGATCAACCGGTGCAAGTTTCCTTCCTTCGACCAGCTTCGAAGTCATCATACGCAGGACAAATTAGGAGCGTTTCCAGGTCAGTTAGTCTCTCGTTTGTTGTTTTTATTAGTAGTTTAGTTCAGATATTAGTTTAAGTTAGAGTTAGTATATTAGATCGTTTAATTTTAGTAAGTTTTATTTCTTTTTCATAAAATATAAAAATCAAAAATATATCTTTGGCTGTCTTAGGACAGGAAACAAATGATTTTTACAGGTTTTATTCAAATCTGTAACTTGTAGATACTGTATATTTGCGAATAAGTTGTAATTCAATTAGAAGTTAAATATTTAATTATTAGAGTTAGTGTAATAGTAATTAGTAGTTAGTATAGCAGAATAGTTAGTGTAATTTGTATTTAGTTTTAACTTATTTAGTAGTTTGTTTTAATTAGATTAGTGTATTAGTTGTTTTTATTTAGTTTTAGTTTGTTTTATTAGTTTTAGTTATTTTTAGTTAGTTTTATTTGTTTTAGATAGATTAGTTAGTTTAGATTAGTTTCCTCTTTGGTTTTCTTAGGACCTTAGGGTGGCCAACGGATCCGTTAAACCCGTCAGGGTGGTTCATTCCAAACGGCTTGGGTTATTTAGACAACCCCGGACCGGTTCCACTCTCTCAGTTGAAGGACGGTCAATTTCACCCGTCAACACCTAGCCCAAGTTGTTTAGCATGCATGGTGTCTTTGACCATGCAGAAGCTGATATGAAACCCATATGGTATGAAATCTTGCTTCTTGTCTTTTACTAAAATTGCATTGTATCCTTGTATGATGGTTTGATAGAAGATTTCACCTAACACTAGCTGGCCAGGAACATAAACAGGGAATAAATGTGGTGCCCCTGTGGCGCTGAAAATCCTGATGTAGGTTTCTCGTTCATCCAAATACCAGTGACCAATTTTAACTATGATCTTCTTTGCCTCACCTGATAATATAGGGCATTCTTTCTTAAAGAGAAAGAAGTAAATGGGCGCAATAAACTATTCATAGATAACATCATAGGATTTCTTGTACCTGTTTTCCCACAAGATGTTGTAGTATACATGGACTGCAAGCTTCGAAGGGTGCCAATTCAAGTTCATGCTGGAAAAAACGTTCCTGGCGCAGATGATGTCCAGTAGATACGAAGCCATGTAGAAGGTGGGGGTATCTCCCTCCTTTGGTACCTAGGCCTTTTTTATGAAAGTGCTCAACTGCTTAGAGATTATAGCACCCCAATTGAAACTGGTGCCTAAAATGGTGATTGTAAAAGCTAGAGGCATCCAAGCTTCCAAAAGTCTAGAGCAGTCTTTCTCCCCATGCAATCTACAGAGAAGGGCCATGAGATAGGTGTATGGTTCCCTGAGATTGACCATTAGGTACCAGCCAGATGTTCGGTTCATGAATTTCTTGTCTTCCCTCCACCAGGATGCCATGATTTTTCTAGTGTCATGAGAGGCATATAAACTCAACATGAAATAAGTGCTCAACGTTTCTCCAGACTCATTGAGTTTGTAGTAATTATGAACTTCTGATGGCAGGAAAACCCCAACGCATTCACCATTGTCATCATTAATCAAACATTTATGTGCATCAGTGTGATCAATGAGCCACTTTAAGATCTTGACACAAGGGAAAACCAGAGAACGAATTGCCACCATGTGAAAATAATCCTTGTGAATATTTGGGAGGACCTCGTCATTGAGCTTCCTTGTATCAGGGTCATTGTGCGGAGTATATTCGAGGGGTTCTTCTTTCTTAATATTCTTGAAGGCTTCATCCCAACAATGAAAAGTTGTCTTTGCTCTAATGCTTTCCTCTGTGTCTTTGAAAGCTGGGGGTTGGACAAAAGGTTCCTTGGTGATTGCCTTGATGAAGGATAGTGGCTTAGGAGCGAACTCTAATTGTCTTGCAACAATTGGGAAGGAGCCTTCTCCTATTTCCGATTCTTGCAACTTTGGCGCCCGTGGTGATTTCCTGGTGGATGGATTGTTTGGAGGCATTGTCCCTGCAATCATAGCCACCTTTAGAACATGTACACAAAGAAACATCGGGTGAGAACATATACAAATGAAGCGTAAAACCACAAGCGAACCCATACCTATAATGCTTGCTAAGATAATTGTTTAATAATCACTGGACTTCGGATGCTTCTTCTGGACTGGTGGCTTCGTTCTCCTGTTTGTTCTGAATTCCTTGCCGCGCAAAGTGGGATCACATAAAATGACTCGAAAGAATATAACTGGGAGATACTACCAGTCATATCAATTAGTTAATACGGGTTATCAATGCAGATTTCAAAATAAAACGCTATAGAATTTCTACCACTGAAAATTAACTGGTTGACGGTGGAGGCATGGATGGAGATGCATTGTATCGGGGAGTTTAACGGTTCTCATTTGATTCATGCACGAGCTAGTAACTAATGCACGATCTATGAATTAACTAAATCTTTGAATGCAGAGTACTTGACACAACTAGGGGTTAAATGTCACATCACATCTTACCTTCATAAAGATCGGGGATCGAATACTATTTAGATGGTTTATCCATACTGCTATCTTCTTGATAAAACTCTCGATACCGATGAAAATTGGATTGGTGATTAAGGGAACGTTTTGGGCGTCGGCGGTGGATCTCCTCTTTTGTGCGACGCTCATGATTACACTTTTCTGCCAAAACCAAAAGGATCAGCCTTTGGCGAAATATTTTTGTAGGTTGTTCGTAAGAAGGAAACACTACTATCGTCTGACGTCGACGAAGGTCGGTATTTGGCTACTTTGACTTCTCAAAATAATGTTTGCCACCTTAAGCTTTCGTCGATGCTGAACTTCTATAGGGAGTTGGGAAAATTTTGGGTCGTTGATTCCTTGAGTAGTCATTGTGTCTGTTAAGATGGTTCTTTGTTGTATGTTCAAGAGAAACTTAAGACATGAAATATATAATAAAAGTGGATTATCATTCTTATACCAAGGTGAGAACAATCAAAGGTGGAAAACAAGGTGGTACCCAAAAGGAAATGGTCACAGAACGTTTAGGGTGTGTTGAGCACTCAACAAATGGCGATTCACTAAGCGAACCCATAATCTTTGTTCCATGCAGCAGATATATCTGGTGCTACTTCTAACTGTATTAACCTGAAGTTATATATATATATATATTATTTTTATTTTATTTTTTATATTATTATTGGAAATATTGTTTTAGGGCTTGGTCGTTTACTGGGAGAGTATCGGGTTCCCCCCTCAGATTTTGCAACCGGTAAGTACCTACCCCAATCTTCTCCACCACCTGGAAAGGTCCAAGCTATAAGTTTTGAAACTTGGAATGTTTTCCTTTGGGTTCATTTTCCCTATCCCACTTCAAGACTAAATCTCCTACTTCAAAGTTCTTTTCTTGAGATTTATGCTTATCGAACCTTCTTTTCACTATCTGTTGATGAGCCAAAAATTTTAACTTACCCTTTTCTCTCTCTTCTTCCAACATAATAAGGGTGTTGATTCTTTGTTGCATGGATGAGGATGGTTCTTCATTAGAATCTTGGGCCAGTTGGAGAGATGGCAAATAAAGCCCGTTTGGGAGGATGGCTTCCTGTCTGTAGACCAGAAAGTACGGGGAATTACCTATAGCTTCTTTGGGTGTGACCCTATTAGCCCATAGGGAATTATGGAGTTGGTTATGCCAATTTCTATGGTTATCTCCAACCATCTTCTTTAGTATCCTTACCATATTCTTATTGGTTGATTCCGCCACACCGTTTCCCTGCGGGTAATAATTTGCAGAGTACTTGATTATGATTCCTTTGTCCAGAGAGAACTCTGCGAATAGGGTAGAGGAGAATTAGGTTGCATTATCAAAGACCATAACAAAAGGAATGACAAACCTTGTAATTAGCTATTTTTCTATAAATTGGATGACAATTTTCTCATTTACATGGGTCAGAGGAATGGCTTCTGCCCACTTTGTAAAATAGTCAGTGGCAGTAAGAATATACTTGTGCAATTTTGAAGAGTTGGGCATAATTTCTCCTATGATATCCAACCCCCACTGCTCAAAAGGTATAGAGACGGTTATAGGATGAAGTGGGATTGTTGCCCTTCTCTCCTTGCCAACACTTATTTGACAAGTCTTACAATTCCTAGCATAAGCATGAGTGTCTTTGAACAAAGTGGGCCAATAATAGCCGGCTCTTAGAACCTTATGAGCAGTGGTGTTTCCTGCAAAATGTTCCCCAGTGGGGCCATCATGGAGTTATTTCAACACTTTATCGGTATCTTCGCGTTCGAGACACCTCAGTAATACCCCATCATAGTTGATCTGGAAGAGTACCAAATTTATGAGGTGATATTGTGCGGATTTTAATCGGAGGGCTCTCCTTTATCTAGGGTTTAGGTTTTCGAGACAAGTCTCGTGATGTAATAGATGAGACAAATCCTTGTACCAGGAGTCTGGTCCCAAGGAAATGTATGCTACTTCACCACACCACAATGTTATTTCATTATCCCACCCCGGATCTTGGTTTGCCTGATCTTGAGCTTCGACTGCAAGCTTGCACAAACCTTGTCCTTTTACTAACTTGGTGGGTTTTATATCTAGATCAAATTCCTGGACTACTTCCATCTAGTTCCCTCTTCTTTCTCCCATTTCTTGTTGGGTAAACAAGGATCAGACTGCGGGGTGTGGCACAATCACCTTGGTGTGATTCTTAAGGATGTATGACCTAAAATGTTTAATTGCTTTATAGACCACGTAGGCCTTCTTGTCTACGGCGGGGTAGTTGAGCTCATCTCCTTGAAGGTTAGTGCTCATAAATGACACCGGGGCTTGGTTGTTTTCGTTGTCCTTCTGAGTCAAAACCACAACTAGCGATTGGTTAGAGGTGAAAGTATAAAGGTTAAAGTCTCTATTGAAATCAGGACTTCGCAATACCGGGGCCCGAGATATGGTAGCTTTGATATTGTTGAAAGCATATTTTCATTCATCATCCCACTTAAACTCGGAATCTTTGCAAATCATTTTTTGTAAGGGTTTGATGATTTCGGCGAAGTCGGGGGTGAATTTCCGTACGAAATTAATTTGCCCAAAAAAAGACTGCATAGCTTTCTTGTTATGGGGTAGTGGGAGTTGAGATATGGATTTAATCCTTTCGGGGTCTATGCAAATTCCCACTTGAGATATAATATGACCTAACAACTTACCTTCTTCAACACCGAAGATAGTCTTCTTATGATTGAGTGATATACCGTATTTTCGACATCTTTCAAAAATCTGAGTTAAGTGTTGGATGTGTTATTCTCTATTCTTCGAATACACTGTTATGTCATCTAAATATACTACCACACACTTACTTATAAGTCCCCGAAATGCCACTTCCATTTCCCTTTGAAAGGTCGCTCCTGCGTTAATCAAGCCAAAAGGCATGTATTTATAAGCGAAGGTTCCCATTTGATCCGAAAGGTAGTTTTTAATTGGTCTTCCTCTAAAACCAACACTTGGTTGTATCTTGAGAAACCATCAAGAAGGGCGAAAATTTCTGAGCCCGACAAGGTCTGTAGGAGTTGCTCCATCGGCAGGACGAGATAATTTTCCTTTTCTGAAGCTCTGTTGAGATTTAAAAACTCTACGCATAATCAGATTTCTCTTGAATTTTTCCTTACTAGAACAAGGTTCGCTACCCAGGCGGAATGTCCAACTTGGAAAATTATCTTCACATCTAAAAGATTCCTTAACTCTTGATACATGACGGGTTGCTACGATGGGTGGTACTTCCAGAGATTCTGTTGAAAATGTTTGATTTCGGGTTTCAACGGGATGGTGTGTTGAATGATGCAGGTATCATACGTTTTCAAATCTTTATAGGACCAAGCGAACACATCCTGGTATTGTCTGAATAATTTGAGGTAGGATTTCCTCTCCTCTTTAGATATCATTTTTCCAAGATTCACATACTTTGGGTTGTCTGGGGTTCCAAGATTTACAGTTTCATGGAGGGGACAGGAGCTACCATTCTTTGCATTTTTAGGTCCTTTGAATCGTTCCTTTAGATCAAACAAATTCTCTAGATTCGCTATCCCTTTTGGAATTGTCTGAGCCTTTGGTTTTGCTGTTTTCAAGCTTCTGTGGTGAGGAGTTTCACATATGTTATTCGGAAAATCCACAGTAGGTATCATTTCGTCGTCGACGTTTTGAATCCGAAACAGGATTCATCATCAGGACTAATCGTCGAGTTTGAGCTAGCTGATCGTCATCAATTAATACTATTTGCAGGGCAATAAAAATTATTTAAATTGCGTCGGCTATCT
>JZKD02S0961245.1:21018-43662 GCA_000966675.3 Picea glauca
TTTTAACCTAGTCTTTACTCTTTCACAAAACCCTAATTTAAAATCCCATTAATTTTAGGTCTCTTTTATTAAATTAAATCCCATTAATTTTAGGTCTCTTTTATTAAATTAAATTAAAATAAAGATAGCCGACGCAATTTAAATAATTTTTATTGCCCTGCAAATAGTATTAATTGATGACGATCAGCTAGCTCAAACTCGACGATTAGTCCTGATGATGAATCCTGTTTCGGATTCGAAACGTCGACGACGAAATGATACCTACTGTGGATTTTCCGAATAACATATGTGAGAGAGCCTTTGGTTTATCCGCGTGTTGACCCTCCCGAGGACTGGTTTCCATTAGTTGTTCTTGGAACTCTTCATCGTCTATAGTGAGGTCTCTAAAGTTGTCTTGATTAGTAAAGAAGCTTATGATCTGTTCATCCCCCTCAAAGACATTCCAATTAGAAATATTATTAGGTACCGATGGCTTGTAGAGCAGTTCTACAGTGAATCGGGAGGCTTCATAATATTCTAAAGGCAAGAGTCTTGAAGCAACGGTGTCTAAGGAGTCAGCAAGGATATTCTTTGCTCTAGGGATCACGGTGATATTGAAAGCTTCAAAGCGTTCTATCAACCTCTACACCTCCTGCTAGTAGTTCTTAAGATGAGGGGAGTTGCAGTGTATAGTGTTTCTCACTTGTATAATGATGATTTCTGAGTCTCTGAACACCTTTAATTCCTTGACATTAGGATCTATGGCTTTCTTTAACCCTTGTACGAGGGCTTCATACTCGACAGTGTTGTTGCAACACTGGAATTCTAGTCTACAAGACAAGAAACTGTGTTTACATTTTTTATCGATGAGGATGCACCCTACTCCTGAACCCTCTTGTGCCTTGGATCCATCAAAATAAAGGGTCCAAATTCGTGAGCGACAATTTCTATCCCAATCATTGTTCTTCTCTTCGATCTTTTCTTCTGGAAGACCTAACACTAGGTTTTTAAAAAAGAGAGAATCTTCTATTGGCATCGAGAATTCTTCTTGAAAGGTCATTTCGGAGTTTTGAGTAAGAGAAACATTGGACAGGGGAGGAGAAAAATTGCCAAAGTGAGAATCAAAAGAATAGTTCCCTGGTATGGGAAAAACGGTAGAGGCTGGTTCTTTCGGGGTTTCCAGGTCAATGACCATATGTTTCAGGTATCTTTCCCTATCGATTATCATCATGTTCTTGTATCCATTTAGCGGTAGCCAAAGGTGTGCCCAATCTGTGCTAAATTATCTGTTTAGTTTTTTGAACCAATCTCGGCTCAATAATAGCCCATATGCCTCAAGGATATCCACCACAATGATGTCAATCACCTCCGTGAAATTAGGATGAGTGGCTATCCTAATCATCACCTCTTTGAGTTCCCCCATGACCTTGACCTGGGTTCTTTCTATTTGTATGACATGCTTATCACTTTTTAGAGGGACATAACCTAATTTGTTACAAACGGCCAAGGGCATGACATTAGAAGATGCCCTAGAGTCTATCATACAACTGTGGAGATTCATGTTGAAGACCTTGAACGTTAAAAGGAAAGGTGGTACACAATTCCTCTCCTTCCTGCCTTATAAGTAGGTGTTTATCCTTGGTTTTCTTGCCAAATTTGTAGGGGGCATTTCTTCTCCTAACCATCGCCAGTGGTTGGGTTTTTTATCGAACTTAGAGCTTGCAACAGAAGTTCTTTCTACTGAGGGATTCTGCATATGTCCATAACCGATACATTATATTTTAGCTTCT
The DNA here is from genome assembly GCA_000966675.3 of Picea glauca. Taxonomy (NCBI): domain Eukaryota; kingdom Viridiplantae; phylum Streptophyta; class Pinopsida; order Pinales; family Pinaceae; genus Picea; species Picea glauca. Next base: position 22,788 of record JZKD02S0961245.1, read on the forward strand.
TCAAATATTCTACTACATTGTAATCTAATTTAGGAGAATCATGAGTATGGATACTTATAGGTTTGTTACCAGGAGTGAAAGGTATTCTCGGGCAATCGGGAGTTAATTTACTTTGTGAGGCAAGGGTGGCATCGGTATCTTTTGGGTCGGGTTGAAAATTACTACATGTCTGTATCGCCGATATCTTTGCGAGTGGTCCCTGAGATTTAAACAAATCATCTGAAGATGCGATCATGTCGGGATCCCATATCAGCATGGTCGTGTCTTGTGTTGGGTCATCCTCTTCTCGATCGACAATATTAAATGCTGAACTGTTGGATGGTTCAGTCAGAGAGACTTTGTCTAGAAAACGATTGGCTATTAAATTCATGGTGTGGACCCACTGAGGGCATTCCTGTTCTAAGTGGTTATCTTGGTGGCAAGTACAAAAAGAATCAGACGTGGCATTCCCTAGATAAATGTTTCGATTGGTCGAGGGAGGTTCAATTGCTTTGAACGGCTGGTTTCTTTTAAAGAAAGGCTTATAGGGTCTTTGGCTTTGGTTTCCCTCACCTGCATTTCTTTTCATATCTATAATCTCATTTGATAGTTTCTTTACCATGCATTGTTGGTATTCTATATCCCCATTACCTTTGTCAGGAGTTGTTTCAGCCGGCTTCCCCGACGGTCTAGTCAAGAGTAGTCCTCTCCTAGAAGGGGTGTGGATTTATTTTCTCGCTAGAGAGGCCTAACCTTCTTTACATCCTTTCATCTGGAACTCTATCATATTGGCCTCTTCGAAATTCCCCACGAGGGTTTTCTTAGCGGCTCTCTTAATGAACATTTAAATAGAGGCCGGGAGCGCATTGGCATAGACCTCGATTTGAAAGTCTTGAGTAGGTTTCGCTGCATGCTGAAATTTGTTTAGGATAGTCATGAATATTTGATTGAAATCTTTGACCCTTTCATTTAGGGTCATGGTGGTTGCGAATAATTTGGCCATAAGGGCTCCCGTGGTATTTTCTTCGGCCAATTCGTCTAGGAAATCCTTTTGGAACTTAGTCCAACTGGTGATGGATCCCACTAGCAAATTAAAATACCATGTGGAAGCCAAGTTCTCAAACGTGTAGGGGAAAAGTCTGCATACTACATAGTCATGTTGAATGTTCATAAGCTTGATCATGAGTATGAATTTCTTGATATGATCTCCAGGCAATCCTGAGGTTTCAGGATCATACTTGGGGAGAAAATTTTCTGGGGTTCGAGGGAGATTGTGTACTCATCTCGGGACGGCCACAACATCCCCGATCAACTAAGGTTGGTTGCCTTGAAGTTGAATTTCTCTCTCCTCCTCATGACCGTTGTTCCCTTCCATATATTCGAATTCGGAGTTAGGCTCTTCCTCTTCCAAAAGGTCGTTAGGTTCGAAGATGTCGCCGAACGGCGTCTCGGGTATGAGGTCAAGAGGTTCTTGGATTTCGGTGATCGCAAAATCTATTAAGTCTTCGACGGAATGTACGAAAACTTCATCGGGAGTGTTGACTACTAATCTACTTTGTTTTTTTCTTCGAGGGAGGATGGGGGTGAAGGGAAATGCACCGATTTTCCAGGCGTAAGCTCTGGTAATCCTTCTAAACTAATTCACTTCCTCGTGATGGAGGGCATAAGGTATTTCAAGGTGAAGATATCCTTCCTCGGAGTGGGGTGAGTTATCCGCTTCAAGAGTACTCGGTAAAGGTGGGTTGTCTATTGGATGACTAGCCATGCATGTGGGTCGTTACGAATCTATAGGCTGTTCGAAATGTCAAGAAACTTGCATATCCATCCATTCATTCTCAGGCCCTCCTTCTAGCGCCAATTCTATTGATGGGGCCTAAATCCCCTGACTCAACAGCAGGAACCAAACCCGCCACCAAGGCCCAATTAGACTCTGCAGCGTTCGGAGTGGAATGGTTCTCCAGATCTTACGATCTGGACAAATTATCGATGAGATTTTGTGTTTTCGAGTGAAGGCTCTTCCTTCACTTGGGATAATTCTTCTCTGTATTCTCTCTTATATGGGGGCTGGTACAAGATATGCAAGCCAGTATAAACCAACTTGACAAAGATAGAACAAAATTTTTAACTATTGGGAAGGGGTTGAGCTTGGGATAATCCACTGCTCGAGCATGCAGACAATGATATTATGTCAGAGGGGCCTAGTACTAATACTCTAACCAAACGAGCATCCGACTACTATCTAAGAAAACTACTTAAAAGAAAGAAAACGTATATGTAATCAAGATCATGGAAAGAAAAATAATTCATCTACCAAGAAGCTCATCACATAGCCAAGGTAAACTACTTAGCATAAAGAAAAAGAAACACATATGTAATCAAGATCACGGTAAGAAAAATAATTCATATACCAGGACATTCATCACATAGAATCACAACGATTTACTTTCATCATTTAAATCAAATAACATCAAAACATTGAACCAGATAACTTGACAATAGAATTAATTTCTCTTACTCATTCACTGCAACATTCATGGATCAGGAAAGGAAGTAATTCTTCTCCAACTCCAATCACATACATCTGATGAAAAATAGCTCGTCTTTGGTCCAGAAGGGCTTCTTAATTCATAGCAGTCTCAAAATAATTATCAACAACCAAAAGAAAAAGCATTCTTACAACAACCATCGACCCTTTGACCATCGGTCGATGTCCCTATTTATAATATAAAGTCTTAACAATAATTAACGGTAAAATACAATTTGAGCTAATCAAAAATCACCACGTGGCGTTATCATCTAATAGTATTTCAATAGTCCAACCGAGTTGTTTCTTGAAAAGGGTGGGCTCTTTCATAATCAGACCATATGATAAAGAGTTCTTCACAGGTGTTGGCCCATGGAAATCTGTGTTGTTCCATTGGAGCCGCATATATTCCCTGATGTCTGTTGCGTGCGCCTGATACTTTGTGAGTCTGAAGTTCAATTTCTGAAGCATGGTTCTGGATTTGATTGGATGTCCTGCAAAATTCTGTACTTGCACTGGATTTCCATCAGTGACCCTTGTGCATTCTTCGGCCCATAACGCATTTTGTTCGGTGCACAGCTTGATTATTTCGTTTAGGTTGATAAACATATTGAGGGTACCATACTCAGGGAGTCCGATGTCTTTCATTATTTTATTGATTTTATCCTAGTGCTTCTAACACCCGGCCCTGATTGTTCTTGGATTTCTTTGTGTGGGATTTGAGACATTTTGGCCCAGTATTTAGCTAATCGCTTCATGCGATTAAGAATTCTTTTACTTAATAGCTGAATGTCGTGGTCTTCTTTTTCTCAGCCTTTCTGGACTGCCTCAATAAACTCGAGCCTCTCCACCGCCTGTTGCGCCTTCTCATACCATCGCTCCATTTTCTTACATGTCGCGAGTGCCATGAGAGTGTCTACCTGGAATTCGGTTATATTCGATATTAACAGGTGTCTTTCCTTCTTGAAATCATCGTAAACTTTACCAAACTCATCTTTTAAATACACAACTGTCTGTGTAGCACCCTTATAGTAATTGTCAAGATTGCGCAAGTGTTTGAGCTCCGTTTGGGTGGCGGCAAGTTCCTTTTCATCTCTCCTGGCTCTGTCCTAGATGGCCTATGAGAGGGATTTTCCCACACCAATCATCTCAGATGTATGGCGTCTGCTGTATTGATTAAATTCTCCTCAATGACGACTATGATGGATTGATCCAGGGTGATTCTTGTCTTCTTTGCAATCCTCTCTATGATAGCCTTTCTCTTTTGATCATAGGAGATCGCATAGATGTCTATGACCTCTTCTATCGGGTCTGGTATATGTTGATCACCCGATGTGAGATTGTTTCCAAAGCTTCCCTTAGTTTATATTTGTTCGAGAGTGGTCTCTCAAACTTCTTCATTCTGCATTGTAGATCCAACTTCTACTTGTTTCTCACCGGGGATTTGGGTATTGGGAAGGATAGAGGTGTCGGGCATAGACTTGTCACTTACTTGCTCATCGATTGTGGAACTATCGATTTCCTTCTATAGAGGCTCGTCACTCAGGCCTACATCTATTTCCGGTTCATTGGACTTTCCTATATTGAGATTACCTTCAGCTTTAGCTTCCTTATGTGGGTCTCCCTGGTCCTGAACCCTGGGCCCAGCAGAAGAGACCTTTTCAGGACTCGAGGAAGGGATATTTTCGAGACCTTCTTCTTCTTGGAGGCACACTAGGGTACCATGAGAGGGCTTAGTGCTCTCGCCATCACTGTATATGTGTATAAGCATGCTCAAGGGGTTGGGCGCTTGTGTTTCTATCGACACCCAACCCACCTCTGGTTGAGTTGTTCCTTCTCTTGAGGGATCAATTGGCGATATCATAGATTTAGGATTTCCCGACCCATTGGTGCCATCGATGACTGTGAGACTAGGATCACTTGGTTCTGTTGGGATGCTTCGAACGGTAGTTGAAATCCCGAGACTTATGGCAATATGCGAGTTATCCTACATCTGTTTCATTAGTAGCTGAGATTGTTGTTATAAAAGTGCGCCACTCTCTTGAGTCATTTGATCTTCAAGAAAATCTATGATTTGTAATGGGGATCCCTAATGAGCTTCTACAATCTCAATGTCTTCTTGGGGATCATTTTTTTCTTCCTCCAATTCATATGCCACTGCTTCTTCAAGGTGTCGGCCAACTCGTTGAACTGTTTGCTCCAAAAACGTGGCTTGCTCTTCATAGCATATAGCTCTAAAACTAGTTCCTCTAGGATCAGCCTTCCTGACTGTCACCATATCCCAGTCTTGAGCGTTCTCAGTGAAAATTCCATCCTCAAACTGATCATGGGCATAAGGCCAACAGGATGATACCTGTGATGCGTGTTGTATGACCAATCCCCTGGGACCGTGTTTGCAAAATCGGCCATTTTGGAACCAAAATTCCAATTGACCTAACCCAAGTTGTTTAGCATGCACGGTGTCTTTGACCATGCAGAAGTCGATATGAAACCCATGCGGTATGAAATCCCACTTCTTTTCTTTTACTAAAGTTGCATTGTATCTATGTATGATGGTTTGATAGCAGATTTCTCCTAACACTAGCTAGTTGGGAACATAAACGGGAAATAAATGTGGTTCCCTTGTGGCGTTGAAAATCTTGATGTAGGTTTCTCGTTCATCCAAATACCAGTGACCAATTTTAACTATGAACTTCTTTGCTTCGCCTGATAATCTAGGGCATTATTTCTTAAACAGCAAGAAGTAAATGGGCGCAATAAATTGATCATAGATAACAACATAGTATTTCTTGTACCTATTTTCCCACATGATGTTGTAGTATACATGGACTGAGAGCTCCAAAGGGTGCCAATTCAAGTTCATCCCGGTAAAAGCGTTCCTAGAGCAGATGACATCCAATAGATATGAAGCCATGTAGAAGGCGGGGGTATCTCCCTCCTTTGGTGCCTGGGCCTGTTTTATGCAGGTGCTCAACTGTTTAGAGATGATAGCACCCCAATTGAAACTAGTGCTTGAAATGTTGACTGTAAAAGCCAGAGGCATCCAAGCTTCCAAAAACTGGGATCAGTCTTTCTCCCCATGCAATCTGCGGAGAAGGGTCATGAGATAGGCATATGGTTCCCTAAGATTGACCGTCAGGTACTAGCCAGAAGTTCGGTTCATGAATTTCTTTTCTTCCCTCTACCAGGATGCCATGATGTTTCTAGTGTTGTGAGAGGCATAGAAACTCAGTACGAAATCAGTGCTCAACTTTTCTACAGACTCATTGAGTTTGTAGTATTTTTGAACTTCTGATGGCAGGAAAACCCCAACGCATTCTCCATTATCATCATTAATCAAACATTTATGTGCATCGGTGTGATAAATGAGCCACTTTAAGAGATCGACGCAAGGGAAAACTGGAGACCGGCTTGCCACCATGTGCAAATAATCCCTGTGAATATTGGGGAGGACCTCATCATCGAGCTTCCTTGTATCAAGGTCATTGTGCAGAGTATATTCGAGGGGTTCTTCTTTTTTAATCTTCTTGAAGAATTCTTTCCAGTGAGGAAAAGTTGGCTTTTCTCCAATGCTTGAATCTGTGTCTCCGAAAGATGGGGGCTAGAAAAAGGGCTCCTTGGTGATCGCCTTGATGACGAACATCGGATTAGGAGTGAACTCTAATTGTCTTGCAACTGTTGGGGAGGAGCCTTCTCCTATTTCTGATTCTTGCAACTTTGGCACCCATTGTGATTTCCTGGTGGATGGATTATTTGGAGGCATTTTCCTTGCAATCAAATCCACCCTTAGAACACGTACACAGAGCAGCGTTGGGTGAGAACATATACAAATGAAGTGTAAAACCACAAGTGAACCCATACCTATAATGCTTGCTAAGATAATTGTTTAATACTCACTGGACTTCGGATGCTTCTTCTAGACTAGTGGCTTCATTCTCCTATTTGTTCTAAATTCCTTACCATGTAAAGTGGGATCACATAAAATGACTCGAAATAATATAACTGGGAGATACTACCAGTCATATCAATTAGTTAATACGGGTGATCAATGCAGATTTCAAAATAAACCGCTATCGGATTTTTGCCACTGAAACTTAACTGGTTGACAGTGGAGGTGCAAATGTAGATGCATTGTATCGGGGAGTTTAACGATTCCCTTTTGATTTGTGCACGAGCTAGTAACTAATGCGTGATCTACGAATTAACTAAATCTTTGAATATGGAGTACTTGAAACAACTAGGGGTTAAACGTCACATCACGTCTTAACTTCATGAAGACCAGGGATCGACTACTATTTATATGGTTTATTCGTACTACTATCTTATTGATAAAACTCCCGATACCGATGATAATTGGATTGGTGAGTAAGGGAATGTTTTTGGCGTCGGTGGTCGGTGGTGGAACTCCTCTTTTATGTGGTGCTCATGATTACACTTTTCTGGCGAAACCGAAAGGATCGGCCTTCGACGAAATATTTTCAAAGGTTGTTCGTAAGAAAGAAACACTACTATCGTCCGATGCCGACAAAGGTCGATACTCGGCTACTTTGACTTATCAAAATTATTTTTTCCACCTTAAGCTTTCATCGATGCTGAACTTCTCTAGGGAGTCGGGAAAATTCTTGGTCGTTGATTCCTTGAGTAATCGTTGTGTCTCTTAAGATGGTTCTTTGTTGTATGTTCAAGAGAAACTTAAGACATGAAACATATAAGATAAGTGGATTATCAGTCTTATACCAAGTCGAGAACAATCAAAGGTGGAAAACAAGGTGGTACCCAAAAGGAAATGGTCACTGAACGTTTAGGGTGTGTTGAGCACTCAACACACCTGAGTCTTATAGTCACCCATTTAAAGCTATATTGGGTGAGACTGCACAGTACCTTCTGGGTGTTATGTTGCCTTCTGGATTACCACGAGGTCTGATAGTTTTAGAGGCTTTGTTGGAACCCCGAATGACATGAACCCTGGGTCCATAACTCAGACAACCCGAGAAGGGAAATAGTAATCAACACCTTCCATATCTGAATCAACATATCCCTATAGAATAGTGTCTGAACCTCTAAAACATAATGCATGAGTAGAAGTACCTCTCAAATACCTGAGAATCCACTTTACTGCCTCCCAATTTTCTTTACCTGGATTGTCCATATACCTACTCACAAATCCCACTACAAGTGCAATATCTGGTCTTGTGAAAACCATCACATACATCAGGTTGCCAACTACTGATGAATAAGGGACCCTAGACATGTATTATATCTCCTCCTTTCTCTTGGGACACATTTCCTTGGTTAATTTGAAATGGTTGTCCAAAGGAATACTAACTAGTTTTACATTCTACATTCTAAACCTATCCAACACCTCCTCTATGTACTCACCCTGAGACAATGTCAATTTACGACTTTTCATGTCCCTTGCTATTCTCATACCAAGGATTTTCTTTGCAGCACCCAAATCCTTCATCCCAAATGAATTATATAATTTCTTCTTGAGTACATTTATATCATGCATATTAGACCCTGTAGCAAGCATGTCATCTACATATAATAGCAAGATAATATAGCTTCCATTTTCTATACTTTTAAAATAAACACAATGATCAGAATGACATCTACTATAACATTGTTCTGTCATAAACATGTCAAACTTCAAATACCACTGCCTTGGAGATTTATTTAGGTCATACAATATCTTCTTCAACATTCATACAAAATTATCCTTCCCTTTGAACTCATACCCCTGTGGCTGCTACATATATTTTTCTTCCTCCAAATCCCCATGGAGAAAAGTTGGTTTTACATATAAATATTCAATATGAAAATCTTCTACTTCCACAAGACTTAAAATAGTCCTAATTGATGTCATTTTAACAAAAGGATAAAATATTTCATCAAAATCTATTCTTTTCTTTTGTGCAAACCCCTTTACAGCAAGTCTAGCCTTGTGCCACTTTTTTCCTCCATCTTCTTCCTTCAACCTATAAAACCAATTATTCTACAATGATCTTTTTCTTATAGGCAACTGAACCAAGTCTCAAGTTTAGTTATTTACCAAAGAATCCATTTCCTCTTTCATGCCTTTCTCCCACTTATTTTTAGTGTCTACCTGCATTGCCTCTTCATAACATTCTGGTTCACTAGAATCAGCCAACAATAAATAATACAATGAAGGAGAGTATCATTCATGGGGTCTACTTATCCTGGTAGATATTCTAACAACACTTGTAGGAGTTTGAGGCACCTACTACTCATGTTTTTGTACATTTTGATTTTCTTGAACCTTTGGAATTTCTTTTTCAGTGATCTCATCAAGCACTGTGTATTTTGGTTTTTCTTTCTCTTGTTTCTTTCCCCGTGACTAATCTTTGTACATGACCTTCTCATTGAATATCACATCTCTAATCCTAATGATTTTTTGATTTTCATAATCCCATAAACAACAACCAAAATCATTGACACGATATCCAATAAAGGTACACTTCTTGGACTTTTCCTCAAGCTTTTTTCTATTTTCTTTATCAATATGGACAAATTGTTCATAACCGAAAGTCTTGAAAAATGAATAGTTTACCTTTTTACCTTTCCATTCCTCCTCTGTAATACCACCATCTAAATAATTTGAAGCTCCTCTGTTTATCAAGTAAATATCATTATCTACAACATCTCCTCAAAACTGTAAGGGAAACCATGAATGCAATCTCATACTCCTTGCACGCTCCATGATTTTCATGTTCATCCTTTCTGACACACCATTTTCTGGTGGTGTTCCTGGAACAGTATCATCTCTACCAATCCCATGGTATGAACTATAATCATCAAACTCCTTGCTTCAATATTCACCTCCATTGTCTGAGTTGAGACACTTCAACCTTTTTCCTGTCTCATTCTCAACCAAAGATTTCCATTTCTAAAAGTGTCAAAAACATCAATTTTTTGTCGAATGCAATAAACCCAAGTTTTTTCTAGTTTCATCATCAATAAAAGTAACATAATAACGAGAAGCACCAAGAGATGATACCTGAGTTGGTCCCCATACATGTGTATTCACAAGCTCTAGCCTTTCACTATTATTTTCTTTTCTCACTCTAAGAAATTTCACTCTCTTTTGTTTTCCATAAACACAATGCTCACTGAAATCCAAATCAATTTTTTTAATATCTAGAAACAAATTAATTTTGTGAAGTATCTTTATCCCCTTCTCATTCATCTGTCCAAGCCTATGATTTCAAAGTGTTGTATCCACTCATGTAGAAGCTAAAAACATAGAAGAGTCAGTATTGCCAATAGATAAATACAATGTACCTACCTTATGTTCTTTTTCTATCACCAATGATCCTTTGGTGACCTTCCACACCTTATCTGTAAATATGGATATACATCCTTCACTTCCCAACTTCCTTTCAATGGGGAACCCACAAGATTTCTTCACTTGGTTATCATGGGTATCTAGCAGTATGAAATTGCCATCATATGGTCACCAAGCCAAGGTAATGGCTCTCAATTACACAACTGAGAGAAAGGGGGTCTCATCTCAGTCCAACCTTCTCATTTCCATGAGGTATTTGTGAATGACACTGTGATTATCTGGACACCATTCCAGGACAGTGGCCTTCAAATAGTTCCTTAAAAATGAAAGAAATAAAGAATGGAAAGAAGATGGGCTTGGAAAAAGTGCATCACAAACAAAGTTGCCACACACCCTCTATAAAGGATCCCATAAATGACATAATACGAGACTTTGTATGTCATGAAACTCATCGTCCTATGAAGTCTAAATCCCTTTCACCTCATCATCCACTACATAACCTCAAAAGTCCATCCTTGGGAACTTACCCTACTTGAGGGTCTTGGTCTACCCAATAGGATATTTATGACACCCCTCCCATACTTAAACTTGGTCAATTGTATAGGGTTTTTGAGAATTTTTTTAATTTGATGAGGTAGTTTTGATGCACATGTCTAGGTTCCTTTCTTATTATATATGGTATACAATTTTCATGATATCTTTGACTTGAGTTCTTTGAATGGCTTACCCTTTTGTTTTGTAGGACCTTGCTTAGTGACCAGTTTTGGTAGAGCAAGCCTAGCTTGGGATTCCATGGGGAAATCATCCCACAGGTTGGATGTTGTAGGCCCGCACATTGGATCACAAAGATATTCGTTTGGAGGCTTACTTGACATCATGTAGGATGTTATCTGGCCCCAAGTACCCCTAACAACTTGCCTAGGAGAGGAAAACATTATCTTTTGAGGGTTGACATCATGCTTGAGAAGGTTTGATGGTGATGGAGTTATTACACATCAAAACTTGGCATATTTTTACCAGAGGAGACATGGATTGACCCTAGAACTTGATGAGGAGGCTCAAGTAGCCCCAATGAACTCCATTATTTTCTCCAACGACTTTCTCAAAGTGACAAAACGTCCCCTAAAGGGATGACGTCATCTTCTTTTTAAGATTTCTAATGTGTTAAAGTGAATTTTTAATGAATTATTTGGTTAACTAGGTAATATAAGGGTTGTTGAACCCTTATCTTATGTTTTACCCTTTGAATGTGGACAAACTTTGTGTTGGAATTTTTGTATAAATAGAGATCATGTGAATCTCTTTTCATAACATAAATTTCCCATTGTGAGAAGTATTTGGCTGAAATATTTTTTACTCTTGGTGATTATGTTCTTTCTCTCTTGTGAAATTTCTTTTGGTGAATTTCTCTTGGTGAATGGATGAGGAGGAGTGATGCACACCCCCTATAGTCTTACTCTATTGACTCTTTGATGAATGTTGCATGGTAAGGTAGGGTTTGATATCTCATTTTCTTTGATATGAATGTTGCATATGCTATTTATTTCTTTCTTATTTTGGTTATTGTTGGTGGAAACCCTGGGGAGGAGTATTTTAGATACACCCTCCATCATTGATTCATCTCTTTGTTAAGGTTTTAAGTATTTCTTTTTTTCAAGGGTTACTAGGAGGAATACAAGTGTGTATACCCTCCTAGATTTATCCTAAGTTTGGTTGGAATACCCTAGGAAATAAGAGGGTCTACACCCCTAGGGTTGTTGTTGATATAACCTGTGCTTTAAAGACCCTATTTACCCAATTTTAAAGGCACTAATATGAATATTTTTCATGGGAGAAATAAAATAGTTACATTGAAAAACGTGATTTTTGGTCCTTTCAACTTTTTGCAATTTGGGTTTTGTTTCTTGTGCTTAGAGCACCTCTCCACAACTAGGGTGTCCCCTATAAAGGGGTAGTTATTTCTGATGTCACAAAAATTCATATTCAACCATTAGGGATTCATAAACCCTACTCTAACTTCTTCAATAACTCTTAAATCAACCATGGGAATTTGCTCAAAGTTTGCACACACCAACTACTAAGCCTAGCACACTTTTTGGCAAAGTTTGGGGGAGTTTTAGTGGCTGATATTCTTGCTGCAATAAAAAAAAATTTACAGCCATGAGGCTGATTTATATTGCTGCAAAAAGTGTTTACAACAGACTTACCTTTTTATGCTAGTATCTTGGTCCTTAAATCTTGAGTCTCACTAGTGTTTAGCTAGTTTTTCTCTTGCATATTTCACTTGATTTCTAGCATTTTTATAGCAAATAATTGTGCCATTTCATTGCTGATATATATTTTTACTAACATACGATATTAGGGACAACAATATTAACTTTATTTTCCAATTGATATATTGCATTGTATACTTTTTTTTCCTTGTGTCTCAGGCAGGTATTATCTCTTTACAGGTCACCCAAAGCTTTGGTAACCCCAAAAAATCCTCAAGACTCATTACCAAGTTCCTTTTTCCATCTAGAAACTTGACCTTTAGGAGAATCTGTTCATGCATTACATTTTTTGTCTCAATCCCTCGTGGTTCACCGAGATTCCCCCCTTGAGGTGACTACCTCACCTCTAAAGTGATGGGAACACCTGCCTACGATGAAAATGGGTAGGTGTTCTCTAATTTGTCACAAATTGGTGGCTGGGTTAGGATTTTCCCAACCTAAAACTTGTGTGATAACATGCACTCAATGATACCTTCCTCGTGCTCATACCTAAGGAGGAAAGGATCACCCACCCAAATCAATTTCGACCCATTGCACTTTGCAATGTAATCTACAATATTATAAAAAAATTAATTTCCCTTAGGCTCAAGGCCATCCTCCCCTTAATCATCTCCAAGGAGTAGATGGGCTATGTGGAAGTCCAACATATTTTGTACAACATTATTCTGGCTCACGAGGTGATACACTATTAAATCTACAAAAACTCCATGTATTCTCATTAAAATGGACCTCTCCAAAGATTTTGATAGAATGAGTTGGTGTTGGCCCTTGACAAAGTTTTGGAGAAACTTGGTCATGTTTGACAATTTTTGGGACTTCGACAGGCTAGTCGAAGATAGAGTGCAAGGAGAAGCGGAGATCACAGTATCTCACCCCCTTTTGCAGGCTTTTTGGGTTTAGGGTTTATGTAACAGGTATGGGATGTAGGCCCATGGGTTTACCCATGTTTAGGCCCCATCTGCAATGTATAAATAGATATCTAGGCGATGTAAGAAAGTAGTAGTAGTGAATTTTTGTCTCTTAGTGTGGAGCTAGAGGCTTTGAGCATACTATGTGTTCAGATTTGCAGAGCTAAGTGCAAGTGATCGTAAGAAGCTGGTGTGCAGACTGTGTAAGAAGGATTTTTGTTGTGACCTAACTCGGGGAAGGAGGATCTGGCGAGGTGCACGCAGATATCCTATCCTATGAGGAGTGGGTCTTGTGGCTCTCTACATTGAAAAAAGATAATAAAGAGAAGAAGAGTTGGTGGATGTAGCCCCATGCTGGGGGTGAACCACATATATCCTATGTTATGGTTGTTTTGTGTGATTGATGTGATTTATTCTTAATGTTGTTATCTCTCTGTATGTTATATGCATCAGATATAGTAGCTTAGCACTTACTAATATGAATGACTGCTAGATCTGATCTATTTCTATGTGTTAAGTGCTTGAATGTGTTAGATCTTATTGATTACTGCGCTGCTCTATAATTAGGGATTTAGCTGCGATGTAATTGAGGGTTAAATACTAATGAATGTGAACTAGTAAGTACTCTATTAAGTACTATGATCACAGATTTATGTCCCATCTAGGTTGTAGACACTCGATCCTACAACTACCCCTGCCTCTACCTCGGGTGATACTTCATCTGCTTCGCAGGTGTTGTCGAAAGGGTTAGTAGTTAGGGTTTTATTGGTGCATTGTTGAAGCGTTGAACCCTGGTTCTTCCCCTATGCCAACAAATGGTTTTGTTTCTGGGACCTGAAATTGTGATTGTTGGGAACTAAAGAAAAGAGAAATATTTTTGTGTAGATCTGTTGCTTTAGGGCACAGTACTCTACTTGACTTGCAAAGCTCTGTTCTAAGAAAATAATCTCGATCTGAAGAAAAGAGGTAAGATATTAAGGCCTTGTGCTCTGATAAAGGTAAGATAAGTGAAAATTTTTTTTTCGAAAGAATGGATCTAGGTATGTTTGATAGATTTGGTCCTACTCTGAAAACTAGGAAACAACTAAAAGAAAGAAGATATGATATGAATAGATCTGATAGAACTAGTGAAAGATATGTTATTCCTATGCATAGAAAGAACTGTTGGACTAACAAGTGGATGTAAGACCCTAGAAAATATTTTTTGCAGATCCACCACTGTGATCCCAGTGCGTAGTACAGGAAAGGTTGGGAATTGTTCAAGAGAAAGAGAGGATTGACTCTTTGTTATAATTGTAGAAGACCGAGATATCTTGGTATGGAATAACCGGGTAGAAATCCTAGTTGTCTTTATTGTAAAGTTGTGGATCATGAAGTTTTAGATTGCCCTAGAATGATTGCTAAAGTTGAAAACATGAACATGAGACAAGAAGACCATGAGGAAGGTCAAGAGACTAAGAATATTCTCAAGAACCAGAAAGAATCAGAGACTGTATTATTGCAGATGAAAGAAACCCTGAATGATCACAGAGACATCAACTTATTAGAGGTCTTAAAAGGGAAGGAGTGCATAGAAACAAGAATAGGAAACTTCGACATAGATTGTGTCCTAGATGGGGAAACACAGGTAAATATCATGATAGAAAGAACTTGGGAAATTTTAGGAAAGCCTGCTATGGTTCCTTCATTGGGAGGAATAGGATTGTTTAAAGGGAAGATGATAACCCTATGTGGAAGACTTACCCAGATACCTATGAGTGCTTATGGAACTTCGACACAAAAATAATTTGAGGTCGTTAAGTTTGTTGAGAACAATGCCCCATTTGTTATTTTGCTAGGAAAAACTTGGGTTGAGAAAGATCATATATGAAGGAAACAAGAAGAGGAAGCTCTAGAACAGAAAAAATAGGAACTAAGAAATTTCATGGCTATGAGAATAGTGCACTTACTGGATGAACATGAGGACAAGTCAAAGCCAATAAGGACCAGATAGCTGGCTGTCAAAGTTGAAAGGACACAGGAAGACTTGAAACCCTTTTCCATAAAGGAGAGTAGAGCACCTACCCCAGACAAAGAAGAAGTATTACCCTCAAACCCTATGAAATACCCTCCACCGTGTGAAGTTACTATGCCAAGAGGAGATAAGAACAATAATGGAAAGAGGAAACCAGTGACTCAAATCATAGGAAAGAAAGCCAGAAATCTCAGCAAGAAGAAAGCAAAGTTAGAAAAATTGCAGGAAGTTCGAGAGAGGACTTCGCAGAAGGAATGTTTGCAGAACTGGAACTTCATCGGGATATAAGAACAATGCAGATTGGCACTTCACCATGACAAAGCAATATGACAGTTGGAGATGTCCCGACCATTAGACTGACGCTCCAAAACAGCTAGAAACACAGTTATTGATGGAACGTTCACCATTGGACCATTGGGACGACGCCATAATGGATGGAATTGCATTGATTTAGGCGTTCCTACTTGTTGGAAGAGTTTGTTAAGACATTGTCTATTTATCCCGTCAAGTGTTGCACCAGGAACACTTTTTCCAATTGTGATTATCCGAGCTCACATATAACTAGTTTTTTTCGTACAATGCTTATTGAAAGCTCACCACCTGTTCGGTTGCATTGAGTGTTTGCTCACCGACCTGCGATATATGACCTCGAGCGTGCAAGTCGGATGACATTAGCGCAACATAAAATCCCATCAAAGAGATCCTAATAGACCTCATGGATGAAAAGGTGATGTATGCAAGCATACAAGCTTCATCGACGTAAGGATTGGAAGCATCCCCGTCGACTGTGCAACGTCGATCTAGCTGACCCACTATTGAGAAACATAGCAAGCATCATGATGACTTGGCTAATGTGAAGCTCATCCCATCTATCCTGCCCAATTATATCCCACCTCTGGTTGGCACAGTTAGTCGTGAAAGTGTCCCGAGGGACTTCGACTACACCTTGATCACTGCATACCTCCCGAAGGGGATACACGTAGTTGGACTGTAGTTGGAACAGATTATGACATTGAATATCAGTGACTTCAACTTGGGATATTTCAAGAACTATGGCATGCTTACCCCACATAATTATTTGACCAAGACAAAGGGTACAAAGTCGAAGATCATTCCCTAGTTGTGGACCATGGACATCACAAGGTCCACCATCCTAAATGTAATGAAGATACCCCACTTTGGAAGGCATCAGGAGGTTAACATGTGAATTAAAATACTATTTTCTTGTTTCCATGGGGGTTATTTGTGGTTGGATAGATGCATCAACGTAATACGACGTTGATCCATCAGATCATCGGATTAAGCATGCAAGGACCAGACCCACAATACTTTTATCCAGGGAAGGTTGCAGATCATGCCTTGGCACAGAGAATCAAAGACACCTATGGTGATGTGCAAAAGGGGAAGCGTAATGTCTATTGTGCCACCACCACCAGAAGGAGAAGAACTGGGAGATGAGCCTGCCCAGATACATAGATTAGCAAACTCGATAGAATCTCACCTTCGTCGTGTCCAGGAGCAAAAATAATCGGCCATAGAGGCTCTGAAGCAAGCAAAAGAGGAATCCATAGAACAATGTCGAGCTACCCAACAAGAAAAATATGACCTCCAGGCAAATTTTGCAGAGGATAGAGTGCAGATCCAAAAGGAGAAAGAACAGTTACTCGTAGAGTAGATGGGAGTCAAAGAAGCAATCACTAAGAGCACTTTGTTGTATAACTGAATTAGAATAGAGGGAAGAAGAATCCACTGACAAGTAGGTGGGGAGGCTTGTTGAATCCATTCAGCAGCTCCAACAAAGAGTAGCAGAACTAGAATTACAAGCAGTGCCAAAAATTCTGCAGGAAGTGCAAGACCAAAGGGAAGAAACTACTCGAAGCGTAGTTGAGAGAATCAAATAATTAACCTTGGAATGAAAGCAACTCAGCAGTCAAAGTGCATAGACCTATTAGTGCCTTGCAGAGGACCCTAAACTAAGGACATTGGAGTCACAACTCCAGGAAGTGAAACAACAAGAAGCAACAATGCAAGAACAGTTGAAGCTACTTTCACTGGTTGAGAGGATGAAAAGGTCACGGGAGCAATGCATAATTCAGCAACAGGTCCATGCCATCTATAGTAAATTCATGGAAGTGACCCAGAGGCTCCAGCCAGTGCAGAATGGAACTTGCATACATTTTCAGAAGGTTGAAGGACAAGGTGCACAGCTAGAACAAGTGGTTACCTCAGTTGAAAAACTATTGGAAGGACCTGTCACCTAGAAGGTCATTCAGGAGTTCGTCGAGTAGGAGGCTCTCGCAAAACAGCAAGGTGAAGCAGCTTGAGCCCTTGACCTAGATCAGAGTGACTCGGGATGAGTCACAAGTGAGTGTTGGGGGAATGTTGTCCCTTGACCAATTTTTGGAGAACCTTGGTCATGTTTGACCATTTTTGGGACTTCGACAAGCTGGTCAAAGGTAGAGTGCAAGGTGAAGCGGAGATCACAAGATCTCGCCCCCTTTTATGGGATTTTTGGGTTTAAGGTATATGTAATGGGTATGAGATGTCAGGCCATGGGTTTATCGATGTTTAGGCCCAATTTGCAATGTATAAATAGATATCTAGGTGATGTAAGAAAGTAGTAGTAGCAAATGTTTGTGGCTTAGTGCGGAGCTAGAGGCTTTGTGTATACTATGTGTTAAGACTTTAAGAGCTAAGTGAAAGTGATTGTAAGAAGTTGGTGTGTAGACTGTGTAATAAGGCTTTGTGTTGTGACCTAACTCAGGGAAGTGTTGGTTGTAGAGCCTGATTATCTTCTTGATTCATAGGTCCTTGCTTTCAGCCGTGTTTATACCCCATGAAGACTTTACACCCCAGAAGTATGTACACTCTTCCATGTGGGGGAGTGCAGGGGGGGTACCCCCTCTGCGGGGTTCAAGGGAGATATCGGCCCGGCTGGGGGGTTTGGGGGAAAGTGGGCCCTCGAAGGAAAAAATGCCTTGTAAATGTATATTATAATTTCATTGTAAATATGGACTGTTCATTATAAGGTCACAGATCTAACTGTAGAAATTATGTTAGGGTTTTTTTCCCTAGAAGGAAACCCTCTGTTATCAGGGAAATGTATTGTGGAAATGCATTATGGTGAGCATTGTGTTTTGAGAGAGGAGACTATGGGAGAAAGAAGACGAAGTTACAACGGGTTTTGTTGTAGGTTGTATCCCTTCATTTGTTGGATAGTAATAAAGGAAGGACCTGGAAATTTCTCTGGTGGACGTAGCCCACACTGGGTGAACCATGTAAATCTGTCTCTCTATTATATTGTGTATCTTTTGTGTTTTGTTTCCACATTTGTTTTATTTTATTTCTCTATGGTCCTATTTTTCTAACAGTTGGTATCAGAGTGAAAGGTAACTCGCAGAAAAAGAGGGTTCCTAGTTCGAGTGGGAGCAATGTTGGAAGATGTAAAGTTTAGGGTCAAGAAATTTAATGGACAAAAATACCAGTTATGGAAGATGCAGATGGAATATTATTTATATCAGAAGGATCTATTCCTACCATTAGGTGGAGTAGCAAAGAAGTCGACGGCCATGAAGGACGAAGAATGGGAGATTCTTGATAGAAAGGCTCTAGGAACAATACGATTGAGCTTGGAAACGTCGGTGGATTTCAATATTTCGAAATAAAAGACAACAAAGGGTCTGATGGACGCGTTGGCTAAACTATATGAAAAACCCTCGACATCTAATAAGGTATTTCTAATGAAGAGATTATTTAATATCAAGATGTCAGAAGTTGGGTCTATTGCAGATCATTTAAATGAATTTAATACAATTATTAATCAACTAAGTTATGTAAAAGTGGACTTTGATGATGAGGTTAGGGCTCTTCTAATCTTGTGCTCATTTCCATAAAGCTGGAACGGCTTGGTCATGGTTGTAAGTAACTCTGTCTCTAGTTCAAATACTTTAAAATTTAATGATGTTGTTGGTGATATCCTTAGTGAGGAAATGCGACGAAAAAACACAGGTGAGACATCAGGTAATGCGTTGAACATGGAGAATAGGGGAAGACAAAAGGATAGAGGAAAGGGCTCAGGGAACAATGGGAATTCTAGGAAGGGAAGATCCAAATCTAGACTTGGAAAGATAGAGTGTTGGAATTGTGGAAAGAAAGGACATCTGAAGAAAGACTGCATAGCTCCAAAGATACAAAGAGATGGACAACAGGAGAGAAATCAGGAAGCAAATGTAACAGGTGATGTGTTACAAGATGCTTTGATTCTTTATGTAGATAATATTTTTGAGTCTTGGGTAGTAGATTCAAGGGCTTCATTTCATGCCACGCCCCATAAGAAACATTTTCTAGATTATGTTCAAGGTGATTTTGGACAGGTTCATTTGGGTGATGATGCACAATGCAAAATTGTTGGAATGGGAAAGGTAAAAATAAAGAAATGCAATAGAAACCAATGGTTGTTGAAAGAGGTAAGACATGTTCCAGATTTAAGGAAAAATCTATTTTCAACAGGGTAGTTTTCAAGTGAAGGTTCTGTATCCATATTTACAGATAAGACGTGGAAGGTCATCAAAGGATCATTGGTGATAGCCAAAGGAGAGAAGGTAGGTACATTGTATTTATGTACTGGTAATACTGACTCTTCTATCTCTTTATCTTCTACAGGAATGGATACAGCACCATGGCATCATAGGATGGGACACATGAGTGAGAAGGGTATGCAGATACTTCACAAAAGAAATTTGATGCTAGATCTTAAACAAATTGATTTGGACTTCTATGAGAATTGTGTTTATGGAAAACAGAAGAGAGCCAGATTTCTCAGAGTCAGAAGAGAAAAGAAGAATGAAAGATTAGAGCTTGTGCATACATATGTATGGTGACCATATCAGGTATCATATATTGGTGTCTCTCATTATTATGTTACTTTTATTGATGATGCAACTAGAAAAACTTGGTTTTATTGTATTTGACAAAAATATGATGTTTTTGATACTTTTAAGAAATGGAAATCTTTAGTTGAGAATGAGACAGGAAAAAGTTTGAAGTGTCTCAGATAAGATAATGGAGGTGAATATTGCAACAAGGAGTTTGATGATTACTGTTGATACCATGGGATTCGTAGAGAGAAGACAGTTCCAAGAACACCACAAGAAAATGGTGTGTCAGAAAGGATGAACAGTACAATCATGGAGCGTGCAAGGAGTATGAGATTGCATGATGGTTTTCCCTTACAGTTATGGGTAGATGTTGTAGATATTGTTGTTTACTTAATAAACAGAGGACCTTCAAGCTCTTTGGATGGTATAATTCTAGAGGAGGAATGGATAGGAAAAAAGGTAAACTATTCCTTTTTGAAAACTTTCGGTTGTGAAGCATTTGTCCATATTGTTAAAGAAAATAGAACAAAGCTTGAGTCTAAATCCAAGAAGTGTACCTTTATTGGATATCGTGTTAATGATTTTGGTTATCAATTATGGGATTATGAAAATAACAAAATCATTAGGAGTAGATATTTCATATTCAATGAGAAGGTCATGTACAAAGATCAGTTGCAGGGAAAGAAACTGGAAGAAGAAAAACAAGAATACACAGTGCTTGATGAGATCACTGAAAAAAAAATTCCAAAGGAACCTGAAAATCAAAATGTACAACACCAGGAGAAGCAAGTACCTCAAACACCTACAAGTGTTGTTAGAAGATCTACCAGGTTAATTATACCCCCTAAACGATACTCTCCTTCATTGTATTATTTATTGTGACTGATTCTGGTGAACTAGAATGTTATGAAGAGGCAATGCAGGTAGACACCAAAAAGAAGTGGGAGCAAGGCATGAAAGAGGAAATGGATTCCTTGGAAAATAACCAGAATTG
>JZKD02S0961245.1:43712-65253 GCA_000966675.3 Picea glauca
CAGGGTGAGTACATAGAGAAGGTGTTGGAGAGGTTTAGAATGCAGAATGCAAAACCAATTAGTACACCTTTGGCCAGCCATTTCAAATTAACTAAGGAAATGTGTCCCAAGACATGGGAGGATATAGAATACATG
This sequence comes from Picea glauca, assembly GCA_000966675.3. NCBI lineage: Eukaryota > Viridiplantae > Streptophyta > Pinopsida > Pinales > Pinaceae > Picea > Picea glauca. The sequence continues at coordinate 43,848 of JZKD02S0961245.1, forward strand.
TTCAGGGTCCCTTATTCATCAACAATTGGCAGCTTGATGTATGCAATTGATGTATGACTGATGTATGTAATTAAGGGTTAAATACTAATGAATGTGAACTATTAATTTCTCTATTAAGTATTTTGATCATAGATCTGTGTCCCAGCTAGGTTGTAGACACTTGAGTCCTACACCCACCCCTACCTCTACCTCAGGTGAGACTTCATCTACTTCGCAGGTGTTGCCTAAAGGGTCAGTAGTTAGGGTTTTGATGGTGTGATGTTGAAGCATTGAACCCTGGGTTTGCCCTTGTGCCAACAGTTGTAAATATATGCATTCGATAATTTTGGCTTTTGGTTTCAGTGATGAGTGGGCCAGTTGGATCCACAATTTAACTTTCATGGCCTTCTTCTCTATTTTGGTAAATGGTAGTTTGTCAAAATATTTTTCTCCCACAAGGGGAATCCATCAAGGAGACCCTCTTTCCCCTTTCCTCTTTGTCATTATGGCAGAATGTCTCGCCCTTTACATCAAATCTTTCATTACATAGGGTTACCTTCAAGGTATTACCCTACATGGTATTCAATCAACTGCCTCTCACAGTCAATTTGTAGATGATACCATGCTATTAGACCTACCCATGGATAAGGAAGCATAGAAGCTTAATACAATTTTATTAGATTTTAGTAATGCTTCAGGAATGTACATAAATCTTGATAAGTCCCAAATATTTTTATTTAATTCTCCCATGGAAATTTTGAACCACATTTCCTAGTTTCTTGGCATCCCTAAGACCTCCCTTCTGTCCAATTACCTTGGTATTCCTCTCACAGACTCGATCGCCAAAACTTCAATATGGACCCCCTTCATTCAATCTCTCACCAATCACCTAAACTCTTGGACCTTTTTTTCACTTAACCTAGTTGGTCACCTAGTTCTCATTAAATTTATCCTATAATATATTTCAACTTATCTCTTATATTCGCTTGCTTCTCTTAAGTCGGTCTTTAAAACCCTTCATGAAATTTAAATAAAATTCCTTTGGCAGGGGCACAAATATAAAAGCAAATGGGATTTTGTCAGCTGGGAAAATGTCTACAAGACAATGCTCAATGATGGTATTGGCCTCAAGGATCCTTTCTTTCTCAATGAAGTAATGCACGTAAATATTTGGTGGAGATGGCTTAAGCATCCAATAGAACTATGGGCAAAGATTTGGAAAAAAAAATATGCTCTTCACATCAATGAAGCCAAACTTATTATATTATCTGACCCAATCATGGGCTCCAGTATTTTGAATGTAGCCTGGTGCAATCGTCCTCTCATTCAATAACATTCCTTCTGGGAATTAGGATATGGAAAGGATGCCCTCATTTGGACATATTATTGGAAGCAGCTTCCCCTGCTATCATCTCTTGAGTGCATTCAACACCTCCATACTCAAATGTAGCACAGGGACTCTACAAAGGTAGAAAATTTATGGAAATCAATAGACCATAACATAGTGTGGAGGAATTGGAATATTTCTCACTCAGATATCAACCTCCGTGAGAACTGCAATCTGGACCCTTGGAAAGAAATATCATATCAAAGAAAGGTATGATGGAGAGATGGAAGGTACATTTTGATATGGGTTCATTCCACACTGGGCGCTTTCACCAAAAATTAATCCTAATTCATCAAAGTGCAATTCCATGAGCTTCCCAAGGACCAGATATGGGATACAATATTGAAGGCAGACCTTTTGTCATAAGTTTCTTCTTTTCTCTAGCTCCTAATTCAAAAAAAAAAAAAACAATTGGCATGGGATAACTTAAGGAAAAGAGGATTTATTGCGCCCTCTATCTGTCCACTCTGCATGCAACAAGAGGAAACAACTGAGAAAATTCTTAACAATTTCCCCTTCAATGCATAAATTTGGGATAATGTGGCTCAAATAATGAGGAGATTTGATCGATTTAGAGATAACATCATTGCAACAATTAATACGTGGTGGCTCATAGCTTATCAAACATTGATCCTTAACGAAATTTGGCACCTCTTTCCAGGATTTGTGGTTTGGCATGTCTGAAAGGAGAGAAATCAAATGATATTTCTTTCAAATCCATCCTTCACTGCTCAGGTTTGGTCTAAAATCTATGACTACACTCGAGAAACAGTCAGATCGCAGCAGTGGTATCTTGAAGACCTCAAAGGTAACTCAAATGAAAGAATTTTATTATCCCAATGGAATATTCACCTCATCCCAATTATGTCACTCCCCATTATCAACCAATATTTCACCCAAATACCTTCTAAATGGCATTGTCCTCCTCATGGATTCATCAAAGTAAACTTTGACGAAGCTTCCAAAGGCAATCTTGGCCCAGCAAGTTTTGGAGTGGTAATTAGGAATAGTGAGGGAAGAATCAGGCATGTAATTGCAAGGAACTTGGGCTTTGAAAGAAATAATTCATCAGAGCTATGGGGTCTAATAAGGGGAACCAATTGGCTTCCCAATTGGGCCTAAAATAATTAATAATTGAAGGGGACTCTCAAGTCATTATCTCCCTTGTGGCCAAAATTATTCATGTGTCAGATCCTACTAAAATCTCTCCCAACTGGCACCTCATAATTGTTTTGGATCTTTTCAAATCCCTCCTTAAGCCATACATTATTCTTATCCATCTACATGTTCGAAGGGAAGCAAAAAAACTTATAGAGAAACTAGTGAATGTTGTAGTCAATCAATAAGGAGATGATATAAGAATAGATTCCAAATCCCGACCTACTCTGCCTCTGGTGGATTAATTCTTGGATTTAGATCACACACACTACAATTCCCTAGATTGGGTGACAAGCCTCCATATGCATGAACACGTGGGCATTGTCTACCACACCTATCCAAATGATGTGATTCCTGAGAATGGGCATTAAATCAAGGGTGATTGTTGAGGGATCTAACATTAGACAAACGCTAATTCTCTGGTTTGGAATGACAGTGCAAGAAATTAATGAAATTACTGCGATCTAGGACAAGGTTCATTCTATATTAATGGTGATTTCAACTCACACGAATGGTATTATTTCCTCCTCAACTCCCCTAGCCCTTGGCATTACTTTCTTCTCTGTATTTCCTATGGGTCTTGTTTCTCTACGAATTGGATTTTATAATGTCTACTTATCGGTTTGTTTCCATCCTCCTTGGCCCTCAAAATTTCATACTCTCAACATGACCCATGAGCATGGATGCTCCATCCATGACCCTGCCTATTACATCTATGTATTCTATCTACACTACTTTTCCAACCTAACTTACATTGAAAAGATACAATATATAGAAAAACCACGCCCTCTCGGGTTGCTATGCCTCAAGATACTTCTCTTGGAATTTTGGATTCAGTTGCTTCCTCCCATATGACCTTTCAAATAGATTTTACTAAAAATGGAAACCCGAGTGCACCCAATAATATCATAACTGACACCTTCATCTAAATCATTCAGTCATGAGTAAGATTCGGTCATCAGATTATAATAAATTGGTGTTTTCTTTTACGAGGTTCCTGAGTGATTGAGCGCACTGTTGGAAACTCTGTCATCTAGTGTAACAGGATTTGGTTGTCACTACATGATCCCTGGTTGTAGCATGCATGTGACGAGTTGGTGTAGTAGACGTATGTTTGTGGTCACTCATGAACTCCAAGTGGCAACGACGGTTGGGAGGCCACGCATCTCTTCCAAAAATGGCATGTGTTTCTCTTACACATGGCCTCCATGATAAGTAAGTTTATAGCATATACGCAATGAATATTCATCGGCAGGTGTTACATCAGACTTCTTGTTACTGGCAGGAAACAGGACACACAGGGAGAAATATTTTGTGCCTCGATCAAAAATAAAAAATGGGGTTGTCTCACTCATGCCTCTGGCCTCACCTGCAACCTTAAAACTCTAAGAGTTTTCCTAAGAGACCAGTTTTGTTTGTTTCATTTCCTTTCATCTTTTCTTGAGCACTGGTGAGAGCCACATGGCTGTTATCCATGGTCAATCTGCATTCCTTGAAGTGCTCTGTGATTCTTTCTTCTGACACCCTATGTTCCTCCCACAATTGAATGATTACATCTTGCACCTCTCTAAGATGTATTTTGAGCCAATTTTCATTCCTTTCCCAACTCTGTGATACTGGAGATTCAACAGTCCTTTATGCAAACTATCTTCTTAATTCTTTGTTTTCCTGATACAATTTGGTGATAGAGACATGCGCTTGCTTCAGCTGCTACGACGACTCTTGAATATCCATATGTTCATCACCTAACCTCCTCTATCTTTCACCACTTCCCCTACTTGAGCCTTCAACAGGTTCTATCTGAACAACGTGCATGAGTAACCTCTCGACAGCAGACTGGGTGCACAGTTCGTTGGGAGCCTAGGTCTCCTCAGGCTTCTTAATCAACCTTGGCCTGCCTCTTTTCCGGGGTGTTGGTTGGTGGGATGATGATTCTTCTATTTCCTTTCCCTTTCCCATGGCCTCTTCCCTTCTCGCCCATGTGTTGTGGAATGTCATTTCCCTCGCAGATAGAGGAATGTCTCCTTTGGGGTCTCTCGGGATGTCAGCCGAATTCAGAAATGAATCCCAGTTTTTTTCAACCATCTCAATTCTTCGACCACCAACAACTTGATCAATGATAAATGGGATAAATGTTTCACTAGTTGGTCAGCCTCGTCCCGAATGTTGTCTGCCATCTTTTCTAGGCTTCGATGCAAGAAGAAAGGTAGATTCATAGGTTTTTTCCCTCTGAAGTGCATCAACGGCCTGATGTGATATGGGTAGACCTTGTCAAACCTTCCTTCAAAGGTGAAATACCTTATGATTACCTTTAAGAGATTTTGGAAAGGATCCCAGAGATACTGGCTTGAAACGCCCACTCCGATTTTCCCATTTAGGTAGTTGGGCTTGATAAAATATTCATAGCAAACAATGTCTAAAGGCATGCCTTTAAACCACTTTTCACTGCGTGATTGGATCTTCGTCGTAGCTGACAAAGTTTCCTCCATCACTCGAAAGGTGATTCTGGCAATGGTCACGTGGAACCCATTAAAATTGAGAGCAAATTGTTCAACCAAATTTGCATTGTACCCTTTGATATTTTCACAATAGCGCATACATTCGACCTGTTCAAAATATTCCCTGATTTCTGGATCTTCATTGATTAATTCCAAGTCCTAAGACTCAGAATTCACGACCCTGCCACTTCGCACCTTCTTTATTATGCTTTGGAATGTTGTCATTATTCCAATATATATTTGTTTTCCACACTCAGTAATGAATGGTAACACCCTCTCTGCGTGGAAAATAAGAATGGCATACTTCGTAGAGGCTGTCGAAAAGGCACTGATAGAAACTTTGAGCGACAAGAAGAATTAGCCATGGGATTCCATGGCATGACAGTAAGGCGTGATGAAAAATTTCAGCACTCTAAGAGACTAGCGGGGTGGCAACAATAGTGGGAGGCTTGTCACGATAGGGAATTCAGATGAAAAATTCAAGCGCAGTGGCAAGGTACTGGGAGATTTGTCACGAGACAGAGAATTTAGGCACAAAAATAAATTTGGTGCGATGAGAACGAAATACAAAGAAGAAAGGATGACCATGAGAGAAAATGTCATCTAATACACTAGTTCATAGTGAAATCCAATAGGATTTAAATAATGATTGAAAATGATGAAGTGGACGTGGAAACTTTAGTGAACAGACTGACAATATGAATGATGGAAATCATCTTTTCCACAACAAAGGGCTCTAGGACTTGCAGAAAGAACCATAGACAACACACAAATTTGGAAAGTAAAGGAGATGCATGTAGGGTGACCAGTATTTATACTTGAATGGGTAAGGAAAGGAATCATGGCAAAGGATGATAAATCCATGGTGACGAGAATTTTGGAAGCAGGTTGAATATTTGTGCAGAAAACGTGTGCGACGGGTACACTTTGAAGTGTGCAAAGTACAGATGATAAGAGCAACAGAGTATACATGATATGAGCATGGTGATTTTTTATATTTCTAACTTCATAATTAGGCGATGATGTTCATTATATCCATCGACATGGCCTTTATCCCAACAACTTGCCTCGATCTCTGGCACATAAATTCCCCTTTTCTGATAGGACTCAATCTTTTAAGAAAAGGACCTTTACAAGTCGCACAAGACTAATCATTATGCCCTTTCCCGACTCCAAGGGCCAAACTCGCTACTTGCTGATTTCGACCCATTCTTTATTCATTTCCTGACTTCACACGCTTTAACACGCGAACTACGACTCATCTAGGACTAACTCTAATTGTAAAAAATTATGGTGCTAACTGATTGGATGCTCTATTTTCACCTCTCTCAAACAATTTTGGTCGAAATCTTTTCCTAGAGTGAATCCAACCATACAACCTTCCACAAGCTTGGAATGAGAATTTGTAGAACAATGGAAATGGGGGAGCATATGGTGTATGAATTTCTCTATTATAGTCACTCATGTTCATTTTGTCAAGATTGGTTAGAAATAGTTTTTCAATGCTTTATGCTAAAAGTATTGTAATAGCTCTAGTTTTGGAGATATTTGCAAACATTTTGGAAACTCTGGTATATAGGAGCATGGAGTTGGTCCTGGTTTCCATTTTTAGTAGGCCAACCACCATGCTTCCAAGATCTTGTATGTTTTATAGTTATCTAAGGTAATACAAGTTTTAATTTACAAAAAAAATAAAAATACTATGGCACTTTCTAGAACAATTTATGACACCTCCATCTACAATCATTACTTGAAACTCTGGCAATGGAAATACAAAGAAATTGAGATCTTTTGCTAACTTGTTATTGATGAAGTTATCGATACTACTAGAATCAACCAACACTATTGCCTTTTTATTTTTGATGTATCCTTGTATCTTGAGGGTTTGTGGAGTATTGAAATCGACTCATGCATGACAAGATATTGTTGGAGTAGTCTCTTCTAGATCTATATCTTGTGATGGTTCCAACTCTTTATCTTCTTCCTCTTCACATTCGATGTTTCAATGTTTCGTGGAAACCTGCACAAGAAAACCTAGCTAAGGCATACACAAACAAACGTTATCAAGAACAGGAAGAGAGATACACAATGAAGAATGAGAATCAATGTATATTATGATCTAATCAATGAGTGAGTGATCTTCAATCATATAGGAAATGACATCCTATAATTAGGAATGCATGCATAATAGTGATGGTATAAAATTAGAAAGTATAAAATAGAACTAGTCAGTTAACTCCCATTGAACTAGTGTGCCGAAAATATAAATTTCTCCGAGACCCCACTTAACATCACTATGGAGTAAAAACTGACTCCCGACTACTAGGCCATATTAGGTACTCATGTACAATTCAACTAATGAACATTGAATAAAAATGAGGAAAGAGGGAAAACCACGTGGGAAAAAAACACCCCCTCAAAAGACAATGCATCAAAAGAAGAAAAGTCAGTTGCTAGGCAATTGTGTTCTTCACTGCAAGATGATCCTGCAAAGTCTGAAACTTCTGCTCACTAAAATTCTTCGTGAATATGTAGAAATATTTATGGATCTAATGAAGTTCATTGGAAACCTTTCTAGCCTTGTACCTCTTGATCCTGTGGACTCATCTGCACCTGAAAATATATCTTTCTGGTGGAAGTGGAACCAGATGCCAAGTGTGATTCTTCAGGAGCGAGTCATACTCCTTTTGCATGGTTTCTTTCCATAGTGGATTTCCCATAGCCTCATTGTAGAGCTGCGGATTAGAATATTGAACCATATAGCAATGCATGGGAATTGCAGGTTTAGATAATGAAAGTACATGAGAATGCTCCTCATGTTGAGATCAAGTACTCCTCAAATCCAATGGATTCCCTGTAAGGATACCTACTGCCTGAAGTGTGAATTGTGCCTTCTTGGGCATCTACTGAAGCTTCAGCATTGGCTTCTTATCTTTTTGTACTACCTTCTTATTTCCATGTACATAATATGAGTGTATGGAATCATCTTTGATGAATGAACCTTATGGAAGCACAAGAGTATATGCATGTTGCACTAGAGGTGCATGCAAAGTACTCTCCTTATGTGTAAGTAGAAAAGAGGATTCATCATCAAAAAACTTAGTGAATTTATACAACCTTGACTTGTGATCCACCTCACCAATTGCAATGATGGAATTTTCATGCATGTAAATTACTGAAACTAAATCTGATGTAAGTTCAACCTTTTTACCTTTTTGAGTAATCTGATAAACTGAGAGAAGATTCATAGAAGGCTTTGAAATATGTAAAACATTCTCAAAAATTCCATTATGGAGTTCCACTCTACCTTCTCCTTCTACTGTTATTGGAGTATCATACCCCATGAGAATAGGGGGTCTTGAGCATGGACTCCAAGAAGAGAAAACTTCCTCTTTTGCTGCCATATCATGGGATGCACCAGAATATATAATCCATGAATCAGATAAGGAATTAATTGCAGCAAGAGCATGATGATTACCTTTCTTAGGAGCATGATCTTCTTCCTTCTTCTTCTTGACTCCCTCTGGAATGAATTTTCCAAGGTTGTTATGTTCAAGTGAATGTGCCATAAGATTGATATGTTTCTTCATGCATGTGGATTCTTCATGATTCGTTTTATTGCATTAAGTGCACTACTTTCCCTTCTTCTTCTTCTTGGAATCCGAAGAGTCTTTGGAACTTGAAGAATCATTGAAGAATCGTTAAAGAGTTTGGAATATCCCTCCTTCTTGTTCTATTTGGATGATAATTTTCCATCATGCATGGTGAGTGAATTTGATTTGGGATCATTGATTAGGCCCATCTGAATGAGTTTTGTTTTCTCTTGTGAGGGAGACTCAATGAACTGAGCCATCATAGGCATTTACCAATTTGTTCCATAAAGACATCTTCCAGAATGGAAATTGGAGAGATATACAACATATTTTGGTCCTAGCTTGGCCAAGATTGTTAGAATAAGTTTTTTCTCTTGTTTAGACTTGTCAATACCACATTCACCCAAGCTCAAAATCAAAGATTTAAATTTAGTAAAGAAATCATGTATATTATCAAAACTTTTAGGGTCTAAGGTATTCAACTCTACCTCAAGCATCTGACCTCGCATCTCATCTTGCTTTCCAAAGAGTCCTTCCAAGGTGGTCCAGATCTCGTTTCAAGTCTTGCATGCGGAAACATGAAACCATAGATTAGTGGATATTAACTCAATAAGTAATCTTGTGGCCTCATCCTTCCAGTTCTCCCATCTGGTCTTCTCAAGTGTTGATGTAGGTTATGTTTCTATCACCATTGTCAAATTATACAGTCCTTTTCTTTTGAGTTGGAATGTGGCCTTCGTCTTCCATTCAAAATAGTTGTAATATGTGAGTATTATCACCAGAATTGATTGAATAAGTTGCATCACCTCCATCCTGCTATTTACTCTGAAAAGATCTTGAAAACTCAGATCATGGATTTCGAGATATGACAAACAGTTGTATGGTAGTTATAGATATGATAAAACTGCTATATATACTCACATATAATGTGGTTTTTGGATATTTTTTGTGAGCATAAGCATCCCTATGTTATACACCTCTGGTCAAAATTTCAACCCGACCCAGATTGTCGATTTAGAGATATGGATATTTTACTGCAGAAACCCAATTTTCTGGAGGGTTGTTGAACCGTCACACCCTAGAGAAGAAAAAAGTGTGACGATGCTAAATCGTCGCACCCTAGTGAAGGAAACAGTGCGACGATTGTGAAAAATTGAATCGTTGCACCCCGAATGAAGAACATTGTGTCGTGACGATTACAAAAACTAGGTTTACTCAGTCCTTTTTCGCTCTTCTCTCGCTTGTCTAGGTTGCTCCAAGTAGCTCGACTCTAATACCATGTCAGTGTTTCATGGAAACCTGCACAGGAGAACTAGCTAAAGAATACACAAACTGTAAATTTTCAAACCCCAACCCAGTTTCAGTCTCGCTGATTTTTCAGCCAATGTTTAATGCCCAAACCCAGTTTTATATCAGCAATTAAATACACAGCAGAAAATTAATTTTAGAACTAAAACATGAGGATTCTAAACATCGTTTATAACACAAAAATAAAATATCAACAGCACATAAAACTCAAAAAAATTGACACAGATATTTTCGGTCTAACTTTGACCTTGAAAAAACCCACAAGGGGAAATCCAGTGAGAGAGGGAGATTTTTATTATTTAGGAGCTTCAGAGAATTCTATTACAGCATATTCATCTTCAAAAATTTAAATGAAAAACTTATCTCGGTAACCATGCCAAGTCTTCACACAGGAAATAAGTCAAACTCCTCAAAATTCTTTCCAGAAATTTTTGCAATAAATTGCAGGTCTGCTCCTCGATTTTTGTGCCTCCAAAATGTTGTATGAATGCCTAAAAATACATGACAACAGCTTCAGCAATTTTCTGGGTACATTAATGGTTGTACGACCACCTTGAAAACCATGCCAAACTTTCCATAAAAACCACACAACAACCCGCCTCGATTTATGTGCCAAGAAAGGATTGTATGAAATCCGTATGGTACAGCCTGAGTATGGTTGTCTATCCCTCCTTGAAAACTATGCCAAAGTGCGGTTGTACAGAATAATAAAATCCATACCGTACGGATAGAATTTAATGTTGTTTCATTTCTTGATTTTTGTGCATACAAAAGACTGTATGAACCTTGGAATCCGTGTTGTACGACCTCCTGTAAATGTTGAACTCCTTGCCTCAATTTATGTGCTAATAATCTTCCTTTGAATGCATGCCCTAGCTCTCAGAAATGGCTACTCTCTTGCGGCTCGAAAATGATCTCTCTCTTGCTCTCTCAAACAATGAATCAATAACCCAACAATGGGTGCTCCCTCCAACCCTAATCGACCCCACGAGGTAGGTGAGTACTTTTCTAATCCAATGGTTGAGATTAGATTAGATGAGTGGATGATATTTGATGTCTCTTCATTCACCCTCACTAAAGTCATAAAGTCACCTTTTAATTTGCATCTCACAAATTAAATGACAAGGGCCCACATTAAGCAATTCCTTACCCCTTAGGTGCCTAGGGATGAGAAACACTTGCCTAGGTACTTTACTTAATTAAAAAAAATTAACACTCCCTCTTACCGAGGAAAGTGTTACTCACCACTCCAAGCTTGTCCCTGAAAAATACAAACTTGCCTCTGCCCAATGCCTTGGTGAGTATGTATGCAACCTGCTCCTCTGTAGATATGTATTGTAGCTCCACAACACCTCTCTAAACATAGTCACAGATGAACTGATAACGAATCTCAATATGCTTAGACTGGTCATGAAAAACTGGATTCTCCGAGAGTTTAATGCAACTCTGATTATCACAGTAAATCACAGTAGCCCTCAATTGCACACCGAACAATCCCACCAGCATCTCGTGAAGCCAAAGACCCTCACAACTGGACCAACTAGCTACCATATACTCATCCTCTGTAGAAATCAAATCCACTGACTTTTGTTTCGAAATGAACCAAGACACAACTGTTGATCTCAATCCAAACCAAAACCCTGAAGTGCTTTTCCTGTCACTAACACATCTTGCCCAATCCGAGTCTGTATAGCCAACCAGATAAACTCCATCTCATCTCTGATAGTCCAGACCATAATCTACCGTACCACAAAGATACATGAGCACATGTTTTTCTTCCACCCAATTCACTCTCCTAGGCTCCACCATGAACTGACTGAGAGTGTTGACAATAAAACAAATATTTGTCCTGGTATTGACCAAATAAATCAATGACCCGATCAACTAACGATACAAAGTGGAATCCACCAACTGTGACTCAGAAGAATGAAGCTTCTTCCATTTGGTAATCATGGGAGTAGTCATGGGCCTGCTATCCCTCGTCTCAAATCTGCTCAAAATGTCACACACATACATCCCCTGTCCCAGGAATATGTGACTAGGCTCCTTCCAAACCTCCAATCCAAAAAAGTAATGCATCAATCCAATGTCAGTCATCTCGAACTTTGAAGCAAGGATCTCCTTGCAGTTGTTGATGAGTCTCTACCCTTGTAATGAAAATATCATCCACATATAGCAGAATAATGAGAGGATCCTCTCCAACCACAATGAAGTATAGGTTAGGATATGCCTCACTCTTCTCAAAACCAAACTGCTGCAAATAGGCATCTATCCTCAAATATCAAGCTCTGGGAGCTTGTTTCAGCCCATACAATGCCTTCTTCAGTCTACACACATGAGACTCTCTCCCATGCACCTCAAAGCCCAATGATTGCTCAATATACACCTCCTCCTCAATAAGACTGTTCAGAAATGTGGTCTTCACATCCTTCTGGTGGATCTTCCAACCCATCTTTGTTGCAATGGAGATCACTGCCCTGATCGAAGTGTATCTAGAAATTGGTGCAAATGTCTCATCATAGTCGACTCCCTCAACCTGTGAAAACCCCCGACCCACAAAGTGAGCTTCATACTTCTCAATTCTACCATATGCAACATTCTTTAGTTTATAGAGCCACCTGGAAGTCACCACTGACTTCCCCTCATGTCTAGGAACAACTTCACAGACATCGTTCTTCATGATGGAATTGTACTCTTCCATCATGGAATCTCTCCATACCTATCTACCAATGGCCTCCTCAAAAGTGGAAGGCTCAGACTCCTAAATACTTCTCACCATCGCAATGTAGCTGCAAAATCTCTTGGGAGGTTTACTCTCCCTCACTACCTATCTGGGATTCCCCAATGAACCTTGTGCCTCCCTCAAACTGTCCTTAAGCCACTTGGGCTTCCTCCTCTCTGAAGTAGTTTCCTATGGAGGGGACTCTCCCTGATCAACCCCATCTCATTAAGACAATGATCCTGAAGCATAATATGAATTACCTAATCTTGAAACCTATGAACTAGTAGCATGTGAACCTGAAACCTTTGGCCTTGTAACCTGTGAACTTGCCGTCCCTGAAACTGGTGGCCCTGAACTCTGTGTCACTGTAGTTTATTGAAGACTCACCTAAATCTATGGTGAATACTGCTCACCCTTATCTGTCCCTCTATACTTCCTAAATGCTTCGTCCTCCTCAAATATGACATCCCTCCTCAAGACAGTCTTCCTCGAGGAAGGAAGGTATATACGGAAAGCCTTTGAAGTCTCACTATACCCAACAAAGATCCCTCTCTCTGTCGTGGGCTCCAGCTTTTTCCTCTTCTTAGAAGGGAAAAAAAGAGCCCATTGTTTGGAAACTCCATTCAATGTTGTTCTCACAAGATCACTATCAACTATGGGTTCCCCCACAGCTCCAAGATCATCCCTCACCTGTGTCAATCTAGTAAGGTATCTGACCACATTTTCAGGCTTGGTCATTTTTATGCTCTTTAGTTTTTCCCTCAAAACCATTTTTTGGTTCTCATTTGTACTCTGGTACAATTTAGTCAAAGACTCCCACATCTCATAGGCATGTGTCTTCCCCGTCAAGTGAGGAATCAAATAATACTTAATGGCATCAAGAATAAACCTCTTATCCTTGATACTCTTCTTAGTGTAAGCTGCAAGAAGAGTAGCATCAACAAGTACCACAACAGGATGAGTAGTGGTATTTTCCACAATGTCCCACAACTCGTTTTCTTGCAAAAGAAATATCATCCTCTCCTTCCAAGCACCAAAATTTGTTTCCCCATCAAATCTGTCCTCAACTCTCAAACATGTAGCCATTGACCCTTTTCTGCTGAAAATAATAAATTCAAAAATATGCCCTGTGAAGTGACTGTTGTACCAACTTTCTGACTGCTGAAATCTCTGCTTCTTTTCAACTTAGCTTTGATAACATGTAAATTTTCAGACCCAAACCTAGTTTCAGTCTCGTTGCTTTTTCAGCTAATGTTTAATGCCCAAACCCAGTTTTATATCAGCAATTAAATACACAGCAGAAAATTAATTTCAGAACTAAAACATGAGGATTCTGAACATTGTTTATAACGAAGAAATAAAATATCAGCAGCACACAAAACTCAAAAAATATTGACACAGATATTTTCAGTCTAACTTTCACCCCGGAAAAACCCACAAGGGGAAAACTAGTGAGAGAGGGAGATTTTTATTATTTAGGAGCTTCAGAAAATTTTGTTACATCATATTCATCTTCAAAAAGTTAAATGAAAAACTTATCTCGATAACCCTACCAAGTCTTCACACAAGAAATAAGACAAACTCCTCAAAATTCTTTCCATAATTTTCTACAATAAATTGCAGGTCTGCTCCTCGATTTTTATGCCTCCAAAATGTTGTACAGATCCCCCGAAATATGTGCCAATAGCTTCAGCAATTTTTTGCGTGCATTAATGGTTGTACGACCACCTTGAAAACCATGCCAAACTTTCTAGAAAAACCACACAACAACCTACCTCAATTTCTGTGCCAAGAAAGGACTGTACTGACCTGTACGGAATCCGTATGGTATGGCCTGAGTATGGTTTTTTGTCCCTCCTCAAAAACTATGCCAAAGTACAACTGTACAAACTAATAAAATATATACCATACGAACATAATTTAATTTTGTTCTGTTTCTCGATTTCCATTCATACAAAATACTGTACAGACATTGGAATACATGTTGTACAACCTCCTGTAAATGATGAACTCCTTGCCTCAATTTTTGTGCTAATAAATTGCCTTGGAATGCATGCCCTAGCTCTCAGAAATGGTTGCTCCCTTGCTACTCGAAAATGCTCTCTCTCTTGCTCTCTCAAACAATGAATCAACAACCCAACAATGGTTGCTCCCTCCAACCCTAATCGACCCCATGAGGTAGATGAGGATTTTTATGATCCAATGGTTGAGATTAGATTAGATAAGTGGCTGAGATTTGATGTCTCTTCATTCACCCTCACTAAAGTCATAAAGTCACCTTTTAATTTGCATCTCACAAATTAAATGACTAGGGCCCACATTAAGCACTTTCTCACCCCTTAGGTGCCTAGGGATGAGAAACACTTACCTAGGTACTTTATTTAATTAAAACAATTTAACACTCCCTCTTACCAAGGAAAGTGTTACTCACCACTACAAGCTTGTCCCTGAAAAATACAAACTTGTCTCTGCCCAATGCCTTGGTGATTTTGTATGCAACCTGCTCCTCTGTAGATATGTACTGTAGCTCCACAGGTCCTCTCTGAATATAGTCACGGATGAAGTGATAACGAATATCGATATGCTTAGACTGGTCATGAAAAACTACATCCTCCAAGACTTTAATGCAACTCTGATTATCACAGTAAATCACAGTAGGCCTCAACTGCACACCGAACAATCCCACCAGCATCTTGTGAAGCCAAAGGGCCTCACAACTGCCATGACTAGCTGCCATATACTTATCCTTTGCAGAAATCAAAGCCACTGACTTTTGTTTCCGACTGAACCAAGACACAACTGCTAATTCCTATCCAAAACAACACCCTGAAGTGCTTTTCCTGTCACCTACACATCCTGCCGAATATGAGTCTGTATAGCCAACTATACGAACTCCATATCCTCTTTGATAGTCCAGACCATAATCTACCATACCACAAAGATACCTAAGCACATGTTTTTCTACCACCCAGTGCACTCTCCTAGGCTCCACCATGAACTGACTGAGAGTATTGACAGCAAAACAAATATCTAGCCTGGTATTGACCAAATAAATCAATGACCCTATCAATTGACGATACAAACTAGAATCCACCAACTGTGACTCAGAAGCATGAAGCTTCTTCCAGTTTGTAATCATGGGAGTGGTCATGGGCCTGCTATCCCCCATGTAAAATATTCTTAGAATGTCACACACATACTTCCCCTATCCCAAGAAGATGTGACCAGGCTCCTGCCAAACCTCCAATCCCAAAAAGTAATGCATCAATCCATTGTTAGTCATCTCGAACTCTGAAGCAAGGCTCTCCTTCTAGCTGTTGATGAGTCTCTTTGCCCTTGTAATGAAAATATCATCCACATATAGTTGAAGAATGAGAGGATCCTCTCCAACCACAATGAAGTATAGGCTGGGATCCGCCTCACTCTTCTCAAAACCCAAGTGCTACAAATAGGCATCTATCCTCGAATACCAAGCTCTGGGAGCTTGTTTCAGCCCATACAATGCCTTCTTCAATCTACACACATGAGACTCTCTCCCATGCACCTCAAAGCCCAATGACTACTCAATATACACCTCCTCCTCAATAAGACCATTTAGAAATGCGGTCTTCACATCCATCTGGTGGATCTTCCAACCCATCTCTACTGCAATGGAGATCACTACCCTGATCTAAGTGTATCTAGCAACTGACGCAAAGGTCTCATCATAGTCGACTTCCTTAACCTGTGAAAACCAACGATCCACAAAGTGAACTTTGTACATGTCAATGCTACCATCTGCAGCATGCTTTAGTTTATAGAGCCACCTGGAAGTCACCACTGACTTCCCCTCAGGTATAGGAACAACTTCCCAGACATCATTCTTCATGATGAAATTGTACTCTTCCATCATGGCATCTCTCCATACCTATCTACCAGTGGCCTCCTCAAAAGTGGAAGTCTTAGACTCCTGAATATTTCTCACCATCGCGATCTAGTTGCAAAACCTCTTGGGAGGTTTACTCTCCCTCACTTCCTATCTGGGATTCCCCACTGAACCCCGTGCCTACCTCAAAGTGTCCTAAAGCCACTTGGGCTTCCTCATCTATGAAGTAGAGTTCTGTGGAGGGGAATCTCCCTGCTCAACCCCATCTCATAAAGATAATGATCCTGAAGTAGACTATGAAGTACCTAATCCTGAAACCTATGGACCAATAGCATGTGAACCTGAAACCTGTGGCCCTGTCACCTGTGAACCTATCGTCCCCGAAAATGGTGGCCCCAAACTTTGTGTCACTGTAGTTTGTTCCAGACTCACCTGAATCTGTGGTGAAGACTTCTCACCCTTCTCCGTCCCTCTAGACTTCCTTAAGGCTCTGTCCTCCTCAAATCTTACATCCCCCCTCAAGACAGTCTTCCTCAAAGAAGGAAGGTATATACAAAAAGACTTTGAAGTCTCACTATACCCAACAAAGATCCCTCTCTCTTTCATGAGCTCCTGTCCTCTTCTCAGAAGGGACATATGAATATGTGATGCACCCAAAAATACGAAGGTGCCCCACCTCAGTCTTCTTTCTAGAAAAATCCTCCTCAGGAGTCATGCTCCCCACAACCTTGTGGGGGATCCTGTTATGCAAATAAACCACAGTGTAGCATGCCTCAGCCCATAGAAATAGTTGCAGCCCCTGATCATGTAGCATTTCTCTCACATCCCCAACAATGTCCCTGTTCTTCCTCTCTACAACCCCATTCTACTGCGGGTTGTAAGGAACAATCAACTCCCTCCTGATGCCCTCTCATGCGTAGAAGTCCATGAACTCCTTGGAGGTATACTCACCCCCATTGTCTGATCTCAGGACTCTAATTTTCTTCCCTGTCTGGTTCTCCACAAGATCTTTAAACTCTTGGAACCGACTGAAGACATGTCCTTTGGTCTTCATGAAGAAAATCCAGGACTTCCAAGAGAAGTCATCAATGAATACAACAAAGTATAGGGAACCAGTCAAATATGCCAAAGACATCGAGACACACACATATGAATGTATAAGATCAAGTATCCATGTTGCTCTACTGTCACTTCTCTAAGAAGCAGTCTTGGTGTACTTTCCCAAAGCACACCCCTTGCACAAATCATGGTGCTCTGAACTGAAATCTAGAACTCCTTTCAAAATCTCCCTCAAAACTCTCAAAGCCCCATGGTGCAAGTGTGTCATCCTCCTATGACATACCTCACATAGGTCACTACTGTTGCTGATAGTATGAATCAATGCTCTCACTAGATGGAACAAAAACTTGTATAGCCTCTCATGTCTAGTACCAATCACTTTGGTCGAAGTGATGCTAGACCCTCTGGGGAAAAGAAGCACCTACCCATCACAGAACAAGACCTCATAGCCCTTCTCCTCAATAGTAGAAATTAACACTAAGTTCTTCTTCAAGCCCAAAACATATAGAACCTCGTTCAAATTCATGGGAGGAAAAGACTCCCTCTGAAATGATACAGTCTCGCTACCAACCACCTTGACCTCCCAGTTATCTCCAAGAACTACCTCAACATTTCCCATCTCTATGAGGTCTGTCAAGTGCTCACGAACCCCTGTCATATGGAAAGAGGCACCACTGTCAATATACCAAGTATTTGTATGAGTGGTCCTCATGGATAGACACACAAGCAAGGAAAATTCCTTGTCAAACTTGGTGGAAAACTCTTCCACCTTTGTTGAAGCTGTTGTTTGTTTCTCCTTATTGTTCAGACACTAACCTACATAGTTCCCAAAATTATGGCATGCAAAGCGCTTGACTTTTCTCATGTCTTTCTTCCCTTCACCCTTGGGCTTGTGTCCTCACTTTCGACCCTTTTTGAACTTCTTATTGCTAGTGTTAGCAAGAGACACATTCTCCTCCTCATGACCTGTAGATGAACTACCATGTACATAACCTCTCTGGATCTCCTCCTGAACAAAGTCATCCCAAACACGTTCCCAACCGGGAAGCTTCTCCCTAGCAACAATGCCCTCCACAAAAACAACCCATTGTTTGGAAACTCCATTCAATGTTGTTCTCACAAGATCACTGTCAACTATGGTTTCCCCCACAGATCCAAGATCATCCCACACCTGTGTCAATCTAGTAAGGTATGTGACCACATTTTCAGCCTTGGTCATTTTTATGCTCTTTAGTTTTTCCCTCAAAGCCATTTTCCATTTCTCATTTGTACTCTGGTACAATTTAGTCAAAGACTCCCACATCTCATAGGCATGTGTCTTCTTCGTCAAGTGAGGAACCAAATGATCCTTGATAACATCAAGAATAAACCTCTTAGCCTTGATACTCTTCTTAGTGTAATCTGCAAGAAGAGTAGCACCAGTAGGTACCACAACAGGATGAGTAGTGGTATTTTCCACAATGTCCCACAACCCGTTTTCTTGCAAAAGAAAGATCATCCTCCCCTTCCAAGCACCAAAATTTGTTGCCCCATCAAGTCTGTCCTCAACTCTCAAAAACATAGCCATTGACCCTTTTCTGTTGAAAATAATAAATTCAAAAATATGCCCTGTGAAGTGACTGTTGTCCCAACTTTCTGACTGTTGAAATCTCTACTTCTTTTCAACTCAGCTCTGATACCATGTAAATTTTCAGACCACAACACAGTTTCAGTATTGATTTTTTAGGCAATGTTTAATGCCCAAACCTAGTTTTATATCAGCAATTAAATACACAGCAGAAAATTAATTTAAGAACTGAAACATGAGGATTTTGAACATCGTTTATAACGAAGAAATAAAATATCAGTAGCACATAAAACTCAAAAAATATTGACACATATATTTTTGGTCTAACTTTGACCCTGGAAAAACTCACAAGGGAAAAACCAGTGAGAGAGGGAGATTTTTATTATTTAGGAGCTTCAGAGAATTTTGTTACAGCATATTCATCTTCAGAAATTTAAATGAAAAACTTATCTCGATAAGTGTGCCAAGTATTCACACAGGAAATAAACCAAACTCCTCAAAATTCTTTCCAAAACTTTCTGCAATAAATTGCAACTCTGTTCCTCGATTTATGTGCCTCCAAAATGTTGTACGGATGCCTCAAAATATGTGCCAACAACTTCAACAATTTTTTGGGTGCATTAATGGTTGTACAACCACCTTGAAAAACATGCCAAACTTTCCATAAAAAACACACAGCAACCTGCCTCGATTTTTGTTCCAAGAAAGGACTGTATGGACCTGTACGAAATTCGTACGATACGTCCTAAGTCCAGTTGTCTGTCCCTCCTCAAAAACTGTGCCAAAGTACAGTTGTACGAACAGATAAAATCTGTACTGTACGGACAAAATTTAATGTTGGTCTCTTTCTCAATTTCCATGCATACAAAAGACTGTACAGACCTTGGAATCCATGTTGTATGGCCTCGTGTAAATGTTGAGTCCTTGCCTTGATTTATGTGCTAATAAACTTCCTTTGAATGTGTGCCCTACCTCTCAGAAATGGATGCTCTCTTGCTTCTCGAAAATGCTCTCTCTCTTTCTCTCTCAAACAATGAATCAACAACCCAATATAGGTTGCGCCCTCCAACCCTAATCGACCTCATGAGGTAGGTGAGGAGTTTTCTAATCCAATGGCTAAGATTAGATTAGATGAGTGGCTGAGATTTGATGTCTCTTCATTCACCCTCACTAAAGTCATAAAGTCACATTTTAATTTGCATCTCACAAATTAAATGACTAGGGCCCACATTAAGCACTTTCTCACCCCTTAGGTGCCTAGGGATGAGAAACACTTTCCTAGGTACTTTATTTAATTCAAACAATTTAACACTCCCTCTTATCGAGGAAAGTGTTACTCACCACTCCAAGCTTGTCCCTGAAAAATACAAACTTGCCTCTGCCCAATGCCTTGGTGAGTATGTTTGCAACCTACTCCTCTGTAGATATGTACTGTAGCTCCACAACTCATCTCTGAAACATAGTCTTGGATGAAGTGAAAATGAATCTCAATATGATTAGACCGGTCATGAAAAATGGGATTCTCTAAGAGTTTAATGCAACTCTGATTATCACAGTAAATCACAGTAGGCCTCAACCACACACTGAACAATCCGACCAGCATCTTGCGAAGCCAAAGGGCCTCAAAACTAGCATGACTGGCTGCCATATACTCAGCCTCTACAGAACTTAAAGCCACTAAATTTTGTTTTCGACTGAACCAAGACACAATTGTTGATCCCAATCCAAAGTAGCACCCTGAAGTGCTTTTCCTGTCATTGACACATCCTGGCCAATCCGAGTCTGTATAGCCAACCAGACGAACTCCATATCCTCTCTGATAGTCTAGACCATAATATAGTGTACCACAAAGATACCTGAGCACATGTTTTGTTGCCACCCAGTGCAATCTCCTAGGCTCCACCATGAACTGATTGAGAGTGTTGACAGCAAAACAAATATCTGGCCCGGTATTGACCAAATACATCAATGACCTGATCAACTGACGATACAAAGTGGAATCCACCAACTGTGACTCAGAAGAATGAAGCTTCTTCCAGTTGGTAATCATGGGAGAGGTCATGGCCCTATTATCCCCCATCTCAAATCTTCTCAGAATGTCACACACATACTTCCCCTATCCCAGGAAGATGTGACCAAGCTCCTGCCAAACCTCCAATCCAAAAAAGTAATGCATCAATAAAATGTCAATCATCTTGAACTCTGAAGCAAGGCTCTCCTTGCAACTGCTGATGAGTCTCTCTGCCCCTGTAATGAAAAGATCATCCACA
>JZKD02S0961245.1:65303-77837 GCA_000966675.3 Picea glauca
CTCCAACCACAATGAAGTATAGGTTGGGATCCACCTCACTCTTCTCAAAACCCAACTACTACAAATAGGCATCTATCCTCGAATACCAAGCTCTGGGAGCTTGTTTCAGCCCATACAATGCCTTCTTCAGTATACACACATGAGACTCTCTCCCATGCACCTCAAAGCCTAATGTCTACTGAATATACACCTCCTCCTCAATAAGACCATTCAGAAATGTGGTCTTCACATCCATCTGGTGGATCTTCCAACCCATCTCTGCTACAATGGAGAACACTGCCCTGATCAAAGTGTATCTAGCAACCGGTGCAAAGGTCGCATCATAGTCGACTCCCTCAACCTGAGAAAAACCTCGAGCCACAAAGCAATCTTTATACTTCTCAATGCTGCCATCTGCAACATGATTTAGTTTATAGAGTGACCTAGAAGTCACCACTGACTTCCCCTCAGGTCTAGGAACAACTTCCCAGACATCGTTCTTCATGATGGAATTGTACTCTTCCATCATGGAATCTATCCATACCTATCTACCAGTGGCCTCCTCAAAAATAGAAGGCTCAGACTACCGAATATTTCTCACCATCGTGATGTAGTTGCAAAACCTCTCGGGAGGTTTACTCTCCCTCACTACCTGTCTGGGATTCCCCATTGAACCCTGTGCCTCCCTCAAAGTGTCTTGAAGCCACTTGGGCTTCCTCCTCTCTAAAGTAGTGTCCTGTGGAGGGGACCCTCCTTGCTCAACCCCATCTCCTGAAGACAATTATCCTGAAGTAGAATCTGAATTAGTTGATCTTGAAACCTGTAGACCAGTAGCCTATGAACCTGAAACTTGAGGCCCTATCACCTGTGAACCTGTCGTCCCCGGAACTAGTGGCTTGGAACTCTGTGTCACTGCAGTCTATTGCGGACTCACATGAATCTGTGGTGAAGATTGCTCACCCTTCTCTGTCCCTCTATACTTCCTAAAGGCTCTGTCCTCCTCAAATCTGACATCCCTCCTCAAGAGAGTCTTCCTCAAGGAAGGAATCTATATACGGAAATCCTTTGAAGTCTAATTTTACCCAACAAAGATCCCTCCCTCTATGGGCTTCAACTTTGTCCTCTTCTCAGAAGGGACATATGAATATGTGATGCACCCAAAAATACGAAGGTGCCCCAACTCAGGCGTCTTCCCATAAAAAGCCTCCTCAGGAGTCATGCTTCCCACAGCCTTGTGGGGGCTCCTATTCTACAGATAAAATGCAGTGTAGCATGCCTCAGCCCATAGAAATAGTGGCAGCCCATGATCATGTAGGATGGCTCTCGCAACCCCAAAAATGGCCCTATTCTTCCACTCTACAACCCCATTCTGTTGCGGGTTGTAAGGAACAGTCAACTCCCTCCTGATGCCCTCTCCTGCATAGAATTCCATGAAATCCTTGGAGGTATACTCACCCCCATTGTGCGATCTCAAGACTCTAATTTTCTTCCCTGGCTAGTTCTCCACAAGAGATTTAAACTCTTGGAACCGACTAAAGACCTGTCCTTTGGTCTTCATGAAGAAAATCTAGGACTTCTGAGAGAAGTCATCAATGAATACAACATAGTATAGGGAACCAGTCAACGATGTCGAAGACATCGAGCCACATACATCTGAATGTATAATATCAAGTATACCTGTTGCTCTACTGTCACTACTTGGAAAAGAAGTCTTGGTGTACTTTCCTAAAGCACACACCTTGTACAACTCATGGTGCTCTGAACTGAAATCTGGAACTCCTTTCACCATCTCCTTCAGAACTCTCAAAGCCCCATGGTGCAAATGTTCCATCCTCCTATGCCATAGTTCACATAGGTCACTGCTCTTGCTGGTAGTATGAATCAATGCTCTCACTGTCTGGAACAAAAACTTGTATAGCCTCTCATGTCTAGTACCAATCACTTTGGCCAAAGTGATGCTAGACCCTCTGGGGAAAGGAAGCACCTGCCCATCATGGAACAAGACCTCATATTCCTTCTCCTCAATAGTAGAAACTAACACTAAGTTCTTCTTCAAACCTAGAACATATAGAACCTCTTTCAAAGTCATGGGAGGCAAAGACTCCCTCTGAAATGATACAGTCCCACTACCAAACACCTTCACCTCCCGGTCATCTCCAAGCACTAACTCAACATTTCCAATCTCTATGAGGTCTTTCAAGTGCTCACGAACCCCTGTCATATGGTGAGAGGCACCACTGTCAATATACCAAGTATCTCTATGAGTGGTCCTCATGATAGAAACACAATCAAGGAAAATGCCTTGTCAAACTTGGTGGAAAAATCTTCCACCTCTGTTGAAGCTGTTTGTTTCTTCTTCTTGTTTGGACACTAACCTCCATAGTTCCCAAACTTATGGCATGCAAAGTACTTGAATTTTCTCATGTCTTTCTTCCCTTCACCCTTGGGCTTGTGTCCTCACTTTCAACCCTTTTTGAACTTCTTATTGCTAGTGGTAGCAACAGCCACATTCTCCTTCTCATGACCTATAGATGAACTGCCATGTATATAACCTCTCTGGGTCTCCTCCTAATCAAAGTCATCCCAAAGACGTTCCCAACTGAGAAGCTTATCCCTAGCAACAATGCCCTCCACAAAAACATCCCATTGTTTGGAAACTCCATTCAATGTTGTTCTCACAAGATCACTGTCAACTATGGCTTCCCCCACAGCTCCAAGCTCATCCCTCACCTATGTCAATCTATTAAGGTATTTGACCACATTTTCAGACTTGGTCATTTTTATGCTCTTTAGTTTTTCCCTCAAAACCATTTTTCAGTTCTCATTTGTACTCTGGTACAGTTTTTTCAAAGACTCCCACATCTCATAGGCACATGTCTTCCCCATCAAGTGAGGAATCAAATGATCCTTGATGGCATCAAGAATAAACCTCTTAGCCTTGATACTCTTCTTAGTGTAAGTTGCAAGAAGAGTAGCATCAGTAGGTACCACAACAGGATGAGTAGTGGTATTTTCCACAATGTCCCACAACTCATTTTCTTGCAAAAGCAAGATCATCCTCTCCTTCCAAGAACCAAAATTTGTTGCCCCATCAAGTCTATCCTCAACTCTCAAACCTCTATCCATTAACCCTTTTCTGTTGAAAATAATAAATTCAAAAATATGCCCTGTGAAGTGACTGTTGTCCCAACTTTTTGACTATTGAAATCTCTGCTTCTTTTCAACTCATCTATGATACCATGTAAATTTTCAGACCCCAGCCCAGTTTCAGTCTCACTGATTTTTCAGCCAATGTTTAATGCCCAAACCCAGTTTTATATCAGCAATTAAATACACAGCAGAAAATTAATTTTAGAACTGAAACATAAGGATTCTGAACATCATTTATAACGCAGAAATAAAATATCAGTAGCAATTAAAACTCAAAAAATATTGACACGGATATTTTCAGTCTAACTTTGACCCTGGAAAAACCCACAAGGGGAAAACCAGTGAGAGAGGGTGATTTTTATTATTTAGGGGCTTCATAGAATTTTGTTACAGCATATTCATCTTCAGAAATTTAAATGACAAACTTATCTCAATAACCGTGCCAAGTCTTCACACAAGAAATAAGACAAATTCCTTAAAATTCTTTCCAGAATTTTCTGCAATAAATTGTTGGTATGCTCCTCCATTTCTATGCCTCCGAAATGCTGTACATATGCCTTGAAATATGTGCCAACAGCTCCAGCAATTTTTTGGGTGCATTAATGGTTGTACGACCACCTTGAAAATCGTGCAAAATTTTCCAGAAAAACCACACAGCAACCTGCCTCAATTTATGTGCCAAGAAAGGACTGTAAGGACCTGTACGAAATCCATGCGATACAGCCTGAGTACGGTTGTCTGTCCCTCATTGAAAACTGTACCAAAGTACAACTGTACGTACTAATAAAATCTATCCCGTACGGACTGATAAAATCTGTATTGTACGGACAAAATTTAATGGTGTTCTGTTTCTCTATTTTTGTGCATACAAAAGACTAAGTGGACCTTGGCCTCTGTATTATACGGCCTCCTATAAATGATGAACTCCTTTCCTCAATTTATGTGCTAATAAGTTCCCTTGGAATGCGTGCCCTAGATTTCAAAAATGGTTACTCTCTTGCTACTTGAAAATGGTCTCTCTCTTTCTCTCTCAAACAATGAATCAACAACCCAACAATGGGTGCGCCCTCCAACCCTAATCGACCTCATGAGGTAGGTGAAGGGTTTTCTGATCCAATGGATGACATTAGATTAGATGAGTGGTTGAGATTTGATGTCTCTTTATTCACCCTCACTAAAGTCATAAAGTCACCTTTTAATTTTCATCTCACAAATTAAATGACTAGGGCCCACATTAAGCATTTTCTCACCCCTTAGGCACTGAGGGATGAGAAACACTTGACTAAGTACTTTATTTAATTAAAAAAAATTAACACTCCCTCTTAACAAGGAAAGTGTTACTCACCACTCCAAGCTTGTCCCTAAAAAATACAAACTTCCCTCTGCCCAATGCCTTGGTGAGTATGTCTGCGACCTTCTCCTCTGTAGATATGTATTGTAGCTCCACAACTCCTCTCTAAACAAAGTCATGGATGAAGTGATAATGAATCTTGATATTCTTAGACCGGTCATGCAAAAATGGATTCTCCGAGAGTTTAATGCAACTCTAATTATCACAGTAAATCATAGTAGGTCTCGACTACACACCGAACAATCCCACCAGTATCTTGCGAAGCCAAAGGGCATCACAACTAGCCTGACTGGCTACCATATACTCAGCCTCTATAGAATTCAAAGCCACTGACTTTTATTTCCGACTGAACCAAGACATAACTACTGATCCCAATCCAAAACAACACCCTGAAGTGCTTTTCCTGTCACTAACATCTCCTGCCCAATCTGAATC
This sequence comes from Picea glauca, assembly GCA_000966675.3. Classification (NCBI taxonomy): domain Eukaryota; kingdom Viridiplantae; phylum Streptophyta; class Pinopsida; order Pinales; family Pinaceae; genus Picea; species Picea glauca. Next base: position 70,219 of record JZKD02S0961245.1, read on the forward strand.
TGTATAGCCAACCAAACGAAATCCATCTCCTCTCTGATAGTCCAGACCATAATCTACCGTACCACAAATATACCTGAGCACATGTTTTGTTTCCACCCAGTGAAATCTCCTAGCCTCCACCATGAACTGACTGAGAGTGTTGACAACAAAACAAATATCTATCCTAGTATTGACCAAATAAATCAATGACCCGATCAACTGACGATACAAAGTGGAATCCACCAAATGTGACTCAGAAGCATGAAGATTCTTCCAGTTGGTAATCATGGGAGTGGTCATGGGCCTATTATCCCCCATTTGAAATCTACTCAGAATTTCACACACATGCTTCCCCTATCCCAGGAAGATGTGACCAGGCTCCTGCCAAACCTCCAATCCCAAAAAGTAATGCATCAGTTCAATGTCATTCATCTCGAACTCTGAAGCAAGGCTCTCCTTGAAGTTGTTGATGAGTTTCTCTACCCCTGTAATGAAAATATCATCCACATATAGTAGAAGAATGAGAGGATCCTCTCCAACCACAATGAAGTATAGGTTGGGATCCGCCTCACTCTTCTCAAAACCCAACTACTACAAATAGGCATCTATCCTCAAATACCAAGCTTTGGGAGCTTGTATCAGCCCACACAATGCCTTCTTCAGTCTACACACATGAGACTCTCTCCCATGCGCCTCAAAGCCCAATGGTTGCTCAATATACAACTCCTCCTCAATAATACCATTCAGAAATGCGGTCTTCACATCCATCTGGTGGATATTCCAAACCATCTATGTTGTAATGGAGATCACTTCCCTTATCGAAGTGTATCTAGAAACTGGCGCAAAGGTCTCATCATAATCGAATCCCTCAACCTGTGAAAACCCCCGAGTCACAAAGTGAGCTTTGTACTTCTCAATGCTGCCATCTATAGCATGCTTTAGTTTATATAGCTACCTAGAAGTAACCACTGACTTCCACTCGGGTCTAGAAACAACTTCCTAGACATCATTCTTCATGATGGAATTGTACTCTTCCATCACGGAATCTCTCCATACATGTCTACTAGTGGCCTCCTCAAAAGTGGAAGGATCAAACTCCCGAATACTGCTCACCATTGTGATGTAGTTGCAAAACCTCTCAGGAGGTTTTCTCTCCCTCACTTCCTGTCTAGGATTCCCCACTGAACCCTGTACCTCCCTCAAAGTGTCCTGAAGCCACTTGGGCTTCCTCCTCTCTAAAGTAGTGTCATGTGGAGGGGACTCTCCCTGCTCAACCCCATCTCCTAAAGACAATGATCCTAAAGTAGAATCTAAAGTACCTGATCTTGAAACCTGTGGACCAATAGCATGTGAACCTGAAACATATGGCTCTGCACCTGTGAACCTGTCATCCCCGAAAATGGTGGCCCTGAACTCTATGTCACTGTAGTTTGTAGCGGACTGACCTGAATCTATGGTGAAGACTTCTCATCCTTCTCTCTCCCTCTAGATTTCATAAAGGCTCTTTCCTCCTCAAATCTGACATCCCTCCTCAAGACAGTCTTCCTCAAGGAAGGAAGGTATATACGGAAAGCCTTTGAAGTCTCACTATACCCAACAAATATCCCTTTCTCTGTCGTGGGCTCCAGCTATGTCCTCTTCTCAGAAGGGACATATGAATATGTGATGCACCCAAAAATACAAGGTGCCCCACCTCAGGCTTCTTCCCAGAAAAATCCTCCTCAAGAGTCATGCTCCCCACAGCCTTGTGGGGGCTCCTATTCTACAGATAAATTACAGTGTAGCATGCCTCAGCCCATAGAAATAGTGGAAGCTCCTGATCATGTAGCATGGCTCTCGTATCCCCAAGAATGGCCCTATTCTTCCTCTCTGCAACTCCATTCTGCTTTGGGTTGTAAGGAACAATCAACTCCCTTCCGATGCCCTCTCCTACACAGAAGTCCATGAACTCCTTGCAGGAATACTCACTCCCATTGTCTGATCTCAGGACTCTGATTTTCTTCCCTATCTGGTTCTCCACAAGAGCTTTAAACTCTTGGAACTGACTGAAGACCTATCCTTTGGTCTTCATGAAGAAAATCCAGGACTTCTGAGAGAAGTCATCAATGAATACAACATAGTATAGGGAACCAATCAATGATGCCAAAGACATCAGGCCACATACATCTAAATTTGTAAGATCAAGTATCCCTGCTTCTCTACTGTCACTGCTTGGAAAAGAAGTCTTGTTGTACTTTACCAAAGCACACCCCTTGCACAACTCATGGTGCTCTGAACTGAAATCCAGAACTCCTTTCACCATCTCCCTCAGAACTCTCAAATCCCCATGGTGAAAATGTGTCATCCTCCTGTGCCATATCTCACATAGTTCATTGTTGTTGCTGGTAGTATGAATCAATGCTCTCACTGGCTGGAACAAAAAATTGTACAGCCTCTCATATCTAGTACCAATCACTTTGGACGAAGTGATGCTAGACCCTCTAGGGAAAAGAAGCACCTGCACATCACTGAACAAGACCTCATAGCCCTTCTCCTCAATATTAGAAACTAACACTAAGTTCTTCTTCAAGCCCGGAACATATATAACCTCTTTCAAATTCATGGGAGGCAAAGACTCCCTCTGAAATGATACAGTCTCGCTACCAACCACCTTGACCTCCTGGTCATCTCCAAGCACTGCCTCAACATTTCCCATCTCTGTGAGGTCTATCAAGTGCTCACGAACCCCTGTCATATGGCGAGAGGAACCACTGTCAATATGCCAATTATTTGTATGAGTGGTCCTCATGGATAGACACACAATCAAGGAAAACTCCTTGTCAAACTTGGTGGAAAACTCTTCCACCTCTGTTGAAGTTGTTGTTTGTTTCTTCTTCTTGTTGGGACACTGACCTGCATAGAGCCCAAACTTATGGCGTGAAAAGCACTTGACTTTGCTCATGTATTTCTTCCCTTCACCCTTGGACTTCTGTCCTCCCTTTTGACCCTTTTTGAACTTTTTCTTGCTAGTGGTAGGAAAAGCCACATTCTCCTCCTCATGACCTGTAGATGAACTGCCATGTACATAACCTCTCCAGGTCTCCTCTTGAACAAAGTCAACCCAAAGACGTTCCCAACCGGGAAGCTTCTCCATAGAAACAATGCCCTCCACAAAAACAACCCATTGTTTGGAAACTCCATTCAATGTTGTTCTCACAAGATCACTGTCAACTATGGCTTCCCTCACCTGTGTCAATCTAGTAAGGTATGTGACCAAATTTTCAGTCTTGGTCATTTTTATGCTCTTTAGTTTTTCCCTCAAAACCATTTTTTGGTTCTCATTTGTACTCTGGTACAATTTAGTCAAAGGCTCCCACATCTCATAGGCATGTGTATTCCCCGTCAAGTGGGGAATCAAATGATCCTTGATGGCATAAATAATAAACCTCTTAGTCTTGATACTCTTCTTAGTGTAAGCTGCAAGAAGAGTAGCATTAGTAGGTACCACAACAGGATGAGTAATGGTATTTTCCACAATGTCCCACAACTCGTTTTCTTGCAAAAGCAAGATCATCCTCTCCTTACAAGCACCAAAATTTGTTTCCCCATCAAGTCTGTCCTCAACTCTCAAACCTATAGCCATTGAACCTTTTTCCGCTGAAAATAATAAATTCAAAAATATGCCCTGTGAAGTGAATGTTGTCCCAACTTTCTGACTGCTGAAATCTCTGCTTCTTTTCAACTCAGCTTTGATACCATGTAAATTTTCAGACCTCAGCCCAGTTTCAGTCTCACTGATTTTTCAGCCAATGTTTAATGCCCAAACCCAGTTTTATATTAGCAATTAAATACACAGCAGAAAATTAATTTCATAATTGAAACATGAAGATTATGAACATCATTTATAATGCAGAAATAAAATATCAACAGCACATAAAACTCAGAAAATATTGACACAGATATTTTCGGTCTAACTTTGACCCTGGAAAAACCCACAAGGGAAAAACCAGTGAGAGAGGGAGATTTTTATTATTTAGGAGCTTGAGAGAATTTTGTTACAGCATATTCATCTTCAGAAATTTAAATGACAAACTTATCTCGATAACCGTTCCAAGTCTTCATATAGGAAATAAGCCAAACTCCTCAAAATTCCTTCCAAAATTTTCTGCAATAAATTGCAAGTCTACTCCTCGATTTGTGTGCCTCCAAAATGTTGTACGGATTCCTTGAAATATGTGCCAATAGCTTCAGTAATTTTCTAGGTGCATTAATGGCTATACGGCCACCTTGAAAACCATGAAAAACTTTCCAGAAAAACCACCCAGCAACCTTCCTCGATTTATGTGCCAAGAAAGGACTGTATGGAATTCATACGGTACGGCCTAAGTATGGTTGTCTGTCCCTCCTCAAAAACTGTGCCAAAGTATGGTTGTACGGATTGATAAAATCTGTACCATACAGACAAAATTTAATGTTGTTCTTTTCAAGATTTCTATGCATACAAAAGACTGTGCGAACCTTGGAATCTGTGTTGTACGGCCTCCTATAAATGATGAACTCCTTGCCTGGATTTCTATGCTAATACGTTGCCCTAGAATGTGTGCCCTAGCTCTTAGAAATGGTTTCTCTCTTGCTACTCGAAAATGCTCTCATTCTTTCTCTCTCAAACAATGAATCAACAACCCAACAATTTGTGCACCCTCCAACCCTAATTGAACTCATGAGGTAGGTGAGGAGTTTTCTGATCCAATGGTTGAGATTAGATTAGATGAGTGGCTAAGATTTGATGTCTCTTCATTCACCCTCACTAAAGTCATAAAGTCACCTTTTAGTTTGCATCTCACAAATCAAATGACTAGGGCCCACATTAAGCACTTTCTCACCCCTTAGGTGCCTAGGGATGAGAAACACTTGCCTAGGTACTTTATTTAATTAAAAAAAATTAACACTCCCTCTTACCAAGGAAAGTGTTACTCACCACTCCAAGCTTGTCCCTGAAAAATACAAACTTGCCTCTGCCCAATGCCTTGGTGAGTATGCCTGCAACCTGCTCCTCTGTATATATGTATTGTAGCTCCAAGCTCCTCTATGAACATAGTCACGGATGAAGTGATAACGAAACTCGATATGCTTAGACCGGTCATGAAAAACTAGATTCTCCGAGATTTTAATGCAACTCTCATTATCACAATAAATCATGGTAGGCCTCAACTGCACACCAAACAATCCCACCATCATCTTGCGAAGCCAAAGGGCCTCACATATGGCTTGACTCGCTGCCATATACTCAGCCTCTGCAGAAATCAAAGCCATTGAATTTTGTTTCCTACTGAACCAAGACATAGTTGTTGATCCCAATCCAAAACATCACCCTGAAGTGATTTTCCTGTCACTGACACATCCTGCCCTATCCGAGTCTGTATAGCCAACCAGACGAACTCCATCTCCTCTCTGATAGTCTAGACCATAATCTATCATACCACAAAGATACCTGAGCACATGTTTTGCTGCCACACAATGCACTCTCCTAGGATCCACCATGAACTGAGCGAGAGTGTTGACAACAAAACAAACATCTAGCGTGGTATTGACCAAATACATCAATCACCCGATCAATTGATGATAGAAAGTGGAATCCACCAACTGTGACTCAGAAGCATGAAACTTCTTCCAGTTGGTAATCATGGGACTCGGGAGTGGTCATGGACCTGCTATCCCCCATCTGAAATATACTCAGAATGTCACACACATACTTCCCCTGTCCTAGGAAGATGTGACTAGGCTCCTGCCAAACCTCCAATCCCAAAAAGTAATGCATCAGTCCAATGTCATTCATCTCGAACTCTGAAGCAAGTCTCTCCTTACAGCTTCTGATGAGTCTCTCTGCCTCTCTAATGAAAATATCATCCACATATAGCAGAGGAATGAGAGGATCCTCTCCAACCACAATGAAGTATAGGTTGGGATCCACCTCACTCTTCTCAAAACCCAACTACTGCAAATAGGCATCTATCCTCGAATACCAAGCTCTGGGAGCTTGTTTCATCCCATACAATGCCTTCTTCAGTCTACACACATGAGACTCTCTCCCATGCACCTCAAATCCCAATGGATGCTCAATATACACCTCCTCCTCAATCAGACGATTCATAAATGTGGTCTTCACATCCATCTGGTGGATCTTTCAACCCATCTCTGCTACAATGGAGATCACTTTCCTCATCAAAGTGTATCTAGCAACCAGTGAAAAGGTCTCATCATAGTCAACTACACCAACCTGTGAAAACCCCCGAGCCACAAAGCGAGCTTTTTACTTCTCAATGCTGCCATCTACAACATGCTTTAGTTTATAGAGCCATTTAGAAGTCACCACTGACTTCCCCTCATGTCTAGGAACAACTTCCCAGACATCGTTCTTCATAATGGAATTATACTCTTCCATCATGGCATCTCTCCATACCTATCTACCAGTGGCCTCCTCAAAAGTGGAAGGCTCAGACTCCTGAATACTTCTCACCATTGCGATGTAGTTTCAAAACCTCTCAAGAGGTTTACTCTCTCTCACTGTCTGTCTGGGATTCCCCATTGAACCTTGTGCCTCCCTCAAAGTGTCCTGAAGCCACTTGGGGTTCGTCCTCTCTGAAGTAGTGTCTTGTGAAGGGAACTCTCCCTACTCAACCCCATCTCTTGAATACAATGATCCTGAAGTATACTTTGAAGTACCTGATCCTCAAAACCTATGGACCAGTAGCCTATGAACCTGAAACCTATGGCCCTCTCACCTGTGAACATGTCATCCCTGAAACTGGTGGACCCAAACTCTGTGTCACTGTAGTCTATTGCGGAATCACCTGAATCTGTGGTGAAGACTGCTCACCCTTCTCCGTCCCTCTAAACATCTTAAAGGCTCCGTCCTCCTCAAATATGACATCCCTCCTCAAGACAGTCTTCCTCAAGGAAGGAAGGTATATATCGAAAGCCTTTGAAGTCTCACTGTACCCAACAAAGACTCCTCTCTCTGTCGTGGTCTCCAACTTTGTCCTCTTCTCAGAAGGGTCATATGAATATGTGATGCACCCAAAAATATGAACGTGCCCCACCTCAGGCTTCTTCCCAGAAAAAGCCTCCTCAGGAGTCATGCTCCCCACAGCCTTGTGGGGGCTCCTATGCTGTAGATAAACTGCAGTGTAGCATGCCTCATCCCATAGAAATAGTGGCATCCCCTGATCATGTAGCATAGCTCTTGCAGCCCCAACAATGGCCATGTTCTTCCTCTCTACAAACCCATTCAATTGCAGGTTGTAAGGAACAGTAAACTCCCTCCTAATGTCCTCTCCTGCACAGAAGTCCATGAACTCCTTGGAGGTATACTCACCCCCATTGTCTGATCTCAGAACTTTGATTTTCTTCCCTGTCTGGTTCTCCACAAGAGATTTAAACTCTTGGAACCGATTGAAGACCTTTCCTTTGGTCTTCATGAAGAAAATCTAGGACTTTTGAGAGAATTCATCAATGAATACAACATAGTATAGGGAACCATTCAACGATGTTGAAGACATCAGGCCACATACATCTGAATGTATAAAAACAGATATCCCTGCTGCTCTACTTTCAGTGCTCGAAAAATCAGTCTTGGTGTACTTTCCCAAAGCACACCCCTT
>JZKD02S0961245.1:77847-96431 GCA_000966675.3 Picea glauca
TGTAACCAATTATCTTGAGGGTTTGGGGAGTAGAGAAGCCAGTGAGAGCATTTAGGGAATTGACTGGTTCTACTTAAGGAGGGTCTGAGGGAGGGGTTATGGAAGTGGTTTCAGGTGACTTCGACACAAGGGGAGTTTCAACATCCTCTTCCAAAATATCCTCCGAGATGGCCATAAAAAGATTTTGTTCCTTACACTTGTGGCCCAGGAAATATTTCTCATCACAATTATAACAAAGGCCTTTGAGTTGGCATTCAACCATTTCAACCCTGGAGTGGAGGGAGTAGTGAGATTTACTGGTTTAGTGCGAGGGATAAAGGAGGGTTTCCAATTTTGAGAATATAAAACCTGTTGTGCTTCTTTAGATCTTTTAGTAGCCTCCACCTAACTCTCAGGCCGAGCCATGAAGACATGGGCCCAAATCTCATCCTTGAGGCCACTAATAAAACACTCTCGAAAAAATGCATTAGACATGCCCTCTGTCCGAAAAACTAAGCGCTCAAAAGAAGCTATAAAGTCTTCTACTGTGCCTGATTGTTTCAACTTTGTCAAACGGACCAAATGGTTGGTGTCACTGTCAAAACATTCATAAATCTTTGCCACAAAGTGTGTCCAAGCAATATACCCTTGATGATAAGTTTTTCTCCATTTCCACCATTTCCAACGTTCTTGATCTAGATGGAGAACACCATACTCGAGTTTGGCCAAGTCATATCTAATGCCGTATAAAGAGAAATAATGTTCCATTTGGGTTACCCAACCAGTGGTATCCGAGCCATCAAATTTGGTCACATCCACCCATGGAAGGCGTAGGTCATGTTGAAAGTGATGGTGCTGAATGTTATGGGAATGAGAGGAATTTTCAGCTTCAGTATGTGGAGGTGGGTTAGATAAAGGGTTATCTGTAGGGATATGCAGCTTGGTGCAGAGCATCGAAATGACATATTCAAGATGGGTAGTCAGGTCTTGTTTGATTTTCTCCATTGAGGACTGCATGGTTGTTTTGATGGAAGAAACATTGGCATTGAGTTGTTTCACTTTTTGTTTGGTCTCGGTGAAATTAGATTGCAAGGTATTGAAGAGAGCTTCCAAGTATTGGCTACGGGTATGGGTCATGATGACGAGGGAACCAAAATGGGGCGGGTGGGGTCAAATTTTTTTCTGAAAAATGATATGTATGAACGTGATCAGGGCGAAGAGATGAATCCAATGGCATAGGTCTCAAAAAATGGTGCAAAAATTTCTAGGCTTTTTTTTTTACACTTGCGGAGTTATACTCCGGTATGAAGAATACTGTAGTGATGAAATGCCAAAATTCTTAACCAGGAATAAATGTGTAATGATTTGGAAACCTGAACATAGTTGCATGACAATAGATCCTATCTGTTTTAATTTGTTTATGTTTCTGTCCCCAAGGGTTAGGTATTCAAGGGTTCTACAGACAAGGGTTTTCCCTGTGCTATAGCTCTTTGATATATGTGCGGGGTCCAACAATAGTACTCGGCCCAATATCTCAGGGAACTAACTAAGGAGGCTAGACCATGGCCTTAGCCATACTACTCGACTACCCAGGTACTAGAAAGTATCTTCTCAAGTGTGGTTCTCGGTGGCACTATAGCAGTCAGGAGGCCGATCGATTTATCTAAAGAGGGCTTCAGGTAATCTAGGCTGATCCATACACAAGTGTTGTCTGATGTGCTACCACTCGAAGGGGTACCAACAGGGGTTACAACGAAGTCCAACAGATGTGCGCTTAAGTACCACTTGTATTTCCTGCGTGTATGAATCCCTCAACCACGGGTTTATGTGTGTAACGAAAGATCTTCGTGGCTTAAAGATGTCAGAATATGTCTCTACCTTGAAAACAAATTTAACTCACAATTTATGCCGAGGAAAGTTCTTTGATACCACTTGTAATATAACAGATATAAAAAGTATGCAGAACATAAATAAAATTCTAGAAATGGCAGAATAACAACAATATAATCAAAACAATCACCAGAATAACATTGAAATGATATAAGACTAACAACATAAATAACACTTTGATTCTGAGAGCAATGTTCACGGGCCTCTTCGAGGGGGCAACTTCTAGTTGAGCAGAGCTCTATTACAATAATATCCAAGCTAGGGTTCTCATACCCTCGAATCCTATTTATACTAAATATGTCTATCAAAAGAAGCATCTAGAGGAAGATCCTTCTAGAAGCGGAAGCTTCTATTAGGTCTTCTTACATTCAACTTATTCTATTTTATTACAAGGCCTTATTAATGTTGACCTTTATTACATCCAAATATATTGTTCTATCTATGTTCAGGTTAGGACCCTAACACACTAACTAAGGTGAAATATGTTCAAAAGCATAATGTCCAAGCAAACGTTCTATAATCAAAAGAAACTTAAACATAACATGTTTAAATGCCTCAAATATTAGGGTGATTACTTGCCATAATACCTGACTTATACCACATGGAGCAAGACCCATCTGCCTTCCAAAAACTAGCTGGTGTGGTGGATGTGTTGACAATGGATAAAAATTGTGGTGATAGAGCAAGATTATGTATGTGAAAGTGCATACTGCTAGTCATGTTGTCTTTGGGCACTCCATATATACAAATTTTGGGCCTCGAGACATCATCTCCTTAGTTATCCCACAAAATAGGGATAACATATGGCTCCTATTTGGGGACATGTGCTCATCATAGAGTGCATGAGAACCACAACATCTCCTCGTATACCTATTCCTACACTGAAGCGAGAAACTGCAAAATATAGGGTGGTTCTATCACCATTCATCCATATACATCAAAACCAAAAATGAAACTAATCTAGATTTTTTTTTTTAGCAATTTAAAAAAAAATTCTAAACTAAGCATGAAATCAATATGCAAGTAGAGAAAAATGAAATATGAAATGCATCTAAACTAATATGAGTAATCAAGATGCAAATCCAAGGAAATCAAGATGACCTACCTACTTACCTGGGCCCTGGGCACTGAAGAAGTCATGCGACTTGAACATAAGGTCGGAGAAGAGATCCATCCACTAGTAATGACATCTTTCTCCCATCCAAGGCTATCAAATAATACTTTTCTTTATCGTACTTCTTCTTGATGATGTAAGGGCCAAGCCATGAGCTGTCATCTCTCTGGTCATACTTGGGCTTTCCATTTTTCTTGTCCCACATGAGATCAAGACTTTCTTCATTGAAATTAATGTAAGGTATATTCTCAATGTATGGATAGGAAGGAGGATTTGTGTTGAACATCCTTTTGATGACTTCTTCGCGTTCTTCATATTCTTTCTTCATAGTTTGGATAGACCCTGGCTCTTTCCATTGGAACTTTGCAAGTTTCTCTTTGTATTCATCTATTCTTGGGAGGAGAATATCTATGGATCCATCCTACATCAAGGGAAAGTCTCGTGGATTGTAATCAATGGTGTCTGGGAATTTATCAAACTCATCTTCACTTGTGTAGTCAGGAATGTTGGGATTCGTGACATGCTTGCCAACTCTCTCTCGACTATATAATACCTCAAAAGTTCCATCTCTTATGGGGATGTGTGCATGGGTAAGGTCCATGCTAAGGAAACCCCCAATGGAAACATACCAACTCCTCGATAAGATCATCCACCAAGCATCTAGAACATCGATCACTATTATGTTCATGAAGAGGATGATATGTGGAAAATCAATCAAAAAGACCTCAACGTCCTCACATAACCCATAAACCTTGACCCTTTTAGAATCAATTCCACACACATTTCCATAGGTTTGGGTTGTCTTCAAACCAAGTTGTTCCATCACCTTCAATGACATGACATTCACAGAGGCCCTAGAATCAAGCATACAGTTGTTCAAGTGGAGGCCATTCATACATAATGAAATATAGAAGGGAGGAATTTTGTCCTTTTTTTGATCGAGATACATAATGTTCACAATGATAGGAGGGTATTCCTTCATGGTCAGTACCTATAATAACTTCAAGAATTCCCTCCTTACATAAGGTATCTTGCACATATTTTTCATCGTGACCATCATATTTATCTTTCCAAACATGGTTGCAACATCTATATTCAATTGAATCTCATATGTGGGAGTTGTCTTAGGAAGAAACTCATGTATTGGATGTGGAGGTGGTGGGGCCACCTTCTCTGTTGATAGAGTGGGAGTGGTAGGCTATGATGGAGGGGATGAAGATTTATTCCTTCTAGTTTAGGTCAAATATTCACTCTTTATCAACTCCTTCTTTTCATCATCTTTCATCTGATTTAAGGCTTAGAGTCTCCCCTCTCTTTCCCCCTGTATTTTGGATATGTTGTTATGTTCTTTTGTGATTTGTTCCTCTTGGAAAGTGTAGATCATATCCATGAAATTAAGACTTTCGGAAGAATCCTCATCTCTTTGGGGACACTTATATTCCCTGTGAGTATATGGCATGGAAGGCACCAAGCTTATGTGTCAACCATCCCAAGTGGTTTCAAAGTATCATGGGTCTTTGCCTCTTGTTGAGGTCTTGGTTTCCAACCTGTGGCATCTCTCTGTTTTCTGGAAAAATGAGGTCTATGAGCAGATTGATTTCTTTCCACAGTAGTCAAATGATCCATGATCTGGTTCTATACTTGGGAAAATTGAGTACTCATCTGATCTATTTTCTGAGTTAAGAGGGAAATCAGATCAGGATCACTACTATTGGAAACCTTAGTCTTTGATTCTTCCTTGAAACGAGGGTACTGAAAAGGATCCACCCTCAATTCAAGAAGATTCTCTTCAATATCAACACTGTACTCTTTGGCCCATGCCAAATAAGTGGGCTTATTTTCCTTCAAAATAAAGCAAAATTTCCCTTCAAAAGAATTCATATAAAGGAGACATATTGATGTGGTTGTAGGAAGGAAATATGTCAGAATATGTCTGTACAAATTGTCAAATATGGTATCAAATTCACTCACTTTCTCGTTCTCATTTTTCTTTATCTAATTTAATTGAGCTACAAGCATCCCACTGTCTTTCTTTGTTGACCATTTGCTCTTAAATAACTTGGAAAAATATTCATAGGCTATAAGGTGATTATCTTAAAGGCCTTTGAACCAACTGAGAGATTCTTTAGTCAGTGATTAATCCAATAGCTTCATGGATACATCCTCATGCTTAATGTATTCATTATCCATATCTCTACCTATGGTGTAGAGATGATCTTCAACAGTCACTACATTATTTCCTTGGAACTTTGGAAACCACTTGTTTGACTCTTTTGGAATTTCGTTGGGGTATCCAGGGATGGTGGACATGTTAAGGGGTTTGTAGAGGTATTTTTCCCAAGGGTGAGCCCTTGAAGAAAGGGGAAGGGTACCATGGAAGAGGGTTTTGACAAAGGGAGACTTGAGGGGAGGTCTTCTTCGGTAGACCTTAGAAGGTTTGAACCTCCCTAGGGGAAAATACTTAGAAGAGGAAGGTTTATGGGAAGGTGGAGTCACTAGATGATCTTCAATAAGAGCTCATCAAAGGTGAAAAAGGGAAAGTCCCTTAGGTGGAGTCACCAGGTAAGCTAGGGAAAAGGATTTGTGATAGATTTCCAAAGTGTCATTAGGGTTCGTAAGAGGATTCAAAATCCTCCCTAGAAACGATGCCAAAATATTATCACACAAGTTGTAGGTTGGGAAAATCCTAACCCAGCCACCAAATGGAAACAATTTTGAGATCACCTACCCATTGTCACCTTAGGCAGATGTTCATGTCACTTTAGAGGTGAAGTGGTCACCTCAAGGGGATAATCTCGGTGACCCTAGGGGGAATGAGATGGAAAGTGTGATGTATGAATGAATGCCCCTATAGGTCAATTTTCTATGTGTGGAGAAGGGCTGGAGTAAGGTCTTGATGGTAACCAAGGGTTTCCGAGAAGTAGTAGACCTTGCAAATGTTGATTGTATCTGCTCGAGACACATGGAAAACAATGATACAAGCCCAAGTATATGATGGAAAAGCAAGTTAAGATTGTTGTCCCAAATTGCAGTAGTTAGTAACAATATATATTAGCAATAAAAATGATAATGAATGCTGCAAAACAAGTTGCTAAAAGTCTAGTTGAAAGAGTAAGAGATAAATTAGAAACAAATAGATCAACTCAAGTAAAATAACATTAGAATTTAGCAATGAAAAAATGTTGTAGTAAAAGTTGTCTGCAGAAATATTTTGTAGCCTTATGGATGTAGAAAACTTTTTGTTACAAAAGTAAATTCAACCACCAAAACTCACAAAGAATCCACCCAAAAGTTGCACTAGACCAAGTAGATAAAAGCGGCAAACTCTTAGCTAATTATGACGTTTGAAAAGTAAGTTATAAGTGAAAGAGTGTTAGGTTTTCTACAGCCCTAATGGATGAAGATGAAATTTTATTACAGAATCAAGAAATACCCCATTAGGAGGGATTCCCTAGTGGCTGATAGGTTCTCTAGGAATAAGGAACAAAACCCAAATTGCAGAAAGTTGAAATGACAAAAAGTCATGTTTCCAAATGCACTATTTTATTTCTCCAATGCAAAAAAGTAATTGATTAGTGCCTTGACTATTGATTTATGGATTCAAAGAGTGATTAGTAATTGTACTACTTCCTTGGGGGTCTAAACCCTCTTACTCCCCAAGGCAATTAAAGCTAACTAGGAAAGTGCTAGAAGGGCGTAAGCCCTTTTACTTCTCCTAGCACTTCCTTAAGTAACAAATTATTTCCAAGACAAAAATTGATGAGCTTAGTGGGGTTGTATGCACTTATACTCTCCAAGAATTTCAACTAGTTAAAATCACAACTAAGAAAAAGATACAATAACAAGATGAAACCCTTCAATTAGAGCAATAATCAACAAGATAAACTTCTACTTTACCAAGAGTTATCCACCAATATGCAAAAGAAATGTTCCATAGGAGGTAGCACTCCACTTCCTTCAACCAATAGCAAATTAAACCATGAAAAAATGAAAATGAGAGATAAAATCCCCAAGGGTAGAGAAAATTTCAGCCAAGTACTTCTCCAAATGGGAGAGTTATGAAATGAGATTCACATGATCTCTATTTATACAAAAGTCTTAAAACATAGTTTGTCCACTTAGCGAGGGTAAAACATAAGATAAGGGGTAAACAACCCTTATCTTACCCCTTGAACCAAAAAATAATATTTAATTTCCACTTTAATGCATTAGAAACCCTAAAAGTAAGATGATGTCACCCCTTTAGGGGACGTTTTGACACTTTTCCAAGTCGTTGGAGAAGAAGGAAGAGGTCGTTGGGGATCCTTGAGCCTCCTCTTCATGTGCTAGGGTTAATGCATGTCTTATTTGGTAAATCATGCCAAGTATCAATGTGGAATGATTCCATCACTACCAAACCCCCTCAAGCATGATGTCAAGCCTCAAAAAGTGACGTTTTTCCTCTCCTAGAAAAGTCATTTGGGTAATAGGGGCTAGGTAATATCCTCCATGATGCCATATAAGCCTCCAAAGTCATGTCTCTATGATATGGTGTGTGGGCCTACAAAATTCAACTTGAAGGCTTCTTTCCCCATGGAATCCCAAGATAGGCTTGTTCTCCCAAAACTAGTCATCAGGCAAGGTCCTGCAAAACAAAAGGGCACGCCGTCCAAATATCTCAAGTCAAATATATCATGACAAGTGTAAACCACATCTAATAAGCAAGGAACCTAAACATGTTCATCAAAGCTACCTCATAAAATAAAAAAATTGCTCCAGGACCTTATACAATTGACCAAGTTTAGGTATGGAAGGGGTGTCATAAAAATCCTATTGGGTAGACCAAAACCCTCAAGTAGGGGATGTTCTAAAGGATGGCCTTTCAATTTCATGTAATGAATGATGAGGTGGACAAGGTTTTAGAATTCATAGGTCAATGAGTTTCATGACATACAACGACTCATATTGTCTCATTTGTGGGTTCCTTTTTAGGGGGGTGTGCTGCACCTTCTTCCTCAATGCAACCTTTTTCCAAGCCAATTTATTTCCATTTATTAATTAATTAATTATCCAAAAATGTGTGCACTCCCAATAGTGAATCGATTAGCTTGGGGGGTAGTAACAAATTGTCACTTAAACAAAGATATCCACAAAGTGCCACAGGGGTAACCATGTAAAGCATTGTAACACACTTGTGTTAGTCTTGTATTCAAGTGGGATATTTATTGTGTATTCGATATTGTGTAGGTCTTTAATTATTTCAAGATAAGTGATTCATCATTCTCAATACTTGACTGGGCGAGCATCTAGAAGTTTTATTTTAGTCTCCTATCTTTTACAAGAAACCACCCCCCTGGGCCTTTAGCTCCTTCTTCCCATGAAATGAGGTACATGCCCTTATTGGGTCACTAAAGTAAAAGTGCCTAGAAGAGGGAAAAATGATGGAAATGTAATAAGCATAAAGCGGTAAGTGTGGTCGAGAATGGTACGACAACTCCTCAAGGGACCCCCAGTCACAAACCTTCCCCAAAGGTTGGCCACTTACTAGGAAATCTATGACACTCACCAAGGTGAAACAAGGTCAAAAGCATAATGTCCAAGAAGGAATTCTATAATCAAAAGAAACTTAAATACAATATGTTTAAATGCCTCAAATATTAGGGTGATTACCTTCCAAAATACATAACTTGTACCACATGGAGCAAGACCCATATTCCTTCCTTAAGCTAGTTGGTGTNTTGGGAATGTCTTCCTCTTTCATACATATTTGGTGATATCTAGAATGAAGATCAAGTTTAGTAAAGAACCGGGCGCCACTTAATTCATCCAAGAGGTCATCAATGATAGGAATGGGAAATTTGTCTTTAATTGTAAGTTTGTTGAGGGCACGGAAGTCAGGACACATTCGCTAAGAACCTTATTTCTTCAGGACCATGATCACAGGAGAAGAGTAGTGGCTCATACTAGGGTGGATAACTCCTGCGTTAAGGAGTTCCTGGACCATTTTCTCAATTTCATTTTTTTGGGAAAATGGGTGACGATACAGATGTATATTGGGAGGAATCCTTCCTAGTACAAGGGGAATGGAATGATCATGAACACCATGGGAAGGAGGGAGTCCCTGGGGAGTGGAAAAGAGAACTTGATGTTTAGAAAGGATGGATTGGAGGTCTTGCGACATCGAGGGTGTCTCTGTTGCTTGTATGACATGGAGTTGGGCAATAACACTAGAATGATATTTTTTAAGCAGTTTTTCCATGCGATGGGAACTAATGATCTCAGGTGTACTGACGATGATGCCTTGGAACTTATATTGTTGGCTCTCATAGTCGAATTGTATGGTTAATTCCTTAAAATCCATGAGAATGGGACATAAAGTCTTTAGAGAGTCTGCACCCAACACAATGTCACAACCACCCATATTGATAGAAAACATATGAGATTTTAGGTGGTAGTCACCAATTTGGAGACGCACATTTTCAAAACTCCCTCCACATTTCATGGAGCTACCATTGACAATCATGATTTGGAAATTATTGACTGCATGGATGTAGCAATGAGTTTCTTGGGCAATGCGGCGATGAATAAAATTATGGGTGCTTCCACTATCAACCAAAATGATGACCTTCCTATGCTTGATGTAACCAATTATCTTGAGGGTTTGGGGAGTAGAGAAGCCAGTGAGAGCATTTAGGGAATTGACCGGTTCTACTTAAGGAGGGTCTGAGGGAGGGGTTATGTCAGTGGTTTCAGGTGACTTCGACACAAGGGGAGTTTCGACATCCTCTTCTGAAATATCCTTCGAGATGGCCATAAAAAGATTTTGTTCCTTACACTTGTGGCCCAGGAAATATTTGTCATCACAATTATAACAAAGGCCTTTGAGTTGGCATTCAACCATTTCAACCCTGGAGTGGAGGGAGTAGTGGGATTTACTGGTTTAGTGCGAGGGATAAAGGAGGGTTTCTAGTTTTGAGAATATGCAACCTGTTGTGCTTCTTTAGATCTTTTAGTAGCCTCCACCTAACTCTCAGGCTGAGCCATGAGGACATGGGCCCAAATCTCATCCTTGAGGCCACTAATAAACACTCTCGAAAAAATGCATCAGACATGCCCTCTGTCCAAAAAACTAAGCGCTCAAAAAAAGCTATAAAGTTTTCTACTGTGCTTGATTGTTTCAACTTTGTCAAACGGCCCAAATGGTTGGTGTCACTGTCAAAGAGTTCATAAATCTTTGCCACAAAGTGTGTCCAAGCAATATACCCTTGATGAGAAATTTTTCTCCATTTCCACCATTTCCAACATTCTTGATCTAGATGGAGAACACCATACCCGAGTTTGGCCAAGTCATATCTAATGCCGTATAAAGAGAAATAATATTCCATTTGGGTTACCCAACTAGTGGTATCCGAGCCATCAAATTTGGTCACATCCACCCACGGAAGGTGTAGGTCATGTTGAAAGTGATGGTGCTGAATGTTATGGGAATGAGAGGAATTTTCAGCTTCAGTATGTGGAGGTGGGTTAGATAAAGGGTTATCTGTAGGGATATGCAGCTTGGTGCAGAGCATCGAAATGACAGATTCAAGCTGGGTAGTTAGGTCTTGTTTGATTTTCTCCATTGAGGACTGCATGGTTGTTTTGATGGAAGAAACATTAGCATTGAGTTGTTTCACTTTTTGTTGGGTCTCGGTGAAATTAGATTGCAAGGTATTGAAGCGAGCTTCCAAGTATTGGCTACGGGTATGGGTCATGATGATGAGGGAACCAAAATGGGGTGGGTGGGGTCAATTTTTTTTTCTAAAAAATGATATGTATGAATGTGATCAGGGCGAAGAGATGAATCCAATGGCATAGGTCTCAAATAATGGTGCAAAAATTTCCAGGCTTTTTTTTTTACACTTGCGGAGTTATACTCCGGTATGAAGAATACTGCAGTGATGAAATGCCAAAAGTCTTAACCAGGAAGAAATGTGTAATGATTTGGAAACCTGAACATAGTTGCGTGACAATAGATCTTATCTGTTTTAATTTGTTTATGTTTCTGTCCCCAAGGGTTAGGTATTCAAGGGTTCTACAGACAAGGGTTTTCCCTGTGCTATAGCTCTCTGATATACGTGCGGGGTCCAACAATAGTACTCGGCCCAATATCTCAGGGAACTAACTAAGGAGGCTAGATCGTGGCCTTAGCCATACTACCCGACTACCCAGGTACTAGAGAGTATCTTCTCGAGTGTTGTTCTCGGTGGCACTATAGTAGTCATGAGGTCGATCGATTTATCTAAAAAGGGTTTCAGGTAATCTAGGCTGATCTGTACACAAGTGTTGTCTGATGTGCTACCACTCGAAGGGGTACCAATAGGGGTTACAACGAAGTCCAACAGATGTGTTCTTAAGTACCACTTGTATTTCCTGCGTGTATGAATCCCTCAACCGCGAGTTTATGCGCGTAATGAAAGATCTCTGTGGCTTAAATATGTCAGAATATGTCTCTACCCTGAAAACAAATTTAACTCACAATTTATGCCGAGGAAAGTTCTTTGATACCACTTGTAATATACCAGATATAAAAAGTATGCAGAACATAAATAAAATGCTAGAAATGGCAAAATAACAACAATATAATCAGAACAATCACCAGAATAACAGTAAAATGATATAAGAATAACAATATAAATAGCACTTTGATTCTGAGAGCAATGTTCACGGGCCTCTTCGAGGGGGAAACTTCTAGTCGAGCAAAGCTCTATTACAATAATATCCAAGCCAGGGTTCTCATACCCTCGAATCCTATTTATACTAAATACGTCTATCAAAAGAAGCATCTAGAGGAAGATCCTTCTAGAAGTGGAAGCTTCTATTAGGTCTTCTTACATTCGACTTATTCTATTTTATTACAAGGCCTTATTAATGTTGACCTTTATTACATCCGAATATATTGTTCTATCTATGTTCAGGTTAGGACCCTAACACACTAACTAAGGTGAAATATATTCAAAAGCATAATGTCCAAGAAAACGTTCTATACTCAAAAGCAACTTAAACATAACATGTTTAAATGCCTCAAATATTAGGGTGATTACTTGCCATAATACCTGACTTGTACCACATGGAGAAAGACCCATCTGCCTTCCAAAAACTAGCTGGTGTGGTGGATGTGTTGACAATGGATAAAAAATGAGGCGATAGAGAAAGATTCCATATGTGAAAGTGCATATTGCTAGTCATGTTGTCTTTAGGCACTCCATATATACAAATTGTGGGCCTCGAGACATCATCTCCTTAGTTATCCCACAAATAGGGATAACATATGGCTCCTATTTGGGGACATGTGCTCATCATAGAGTGCATGAGAACCACAACATCTCCTGGTATACCTGTTCCTACACTGAAGCGAGAAACTGCAAAATATAGGGTGGTTCTATCACCATTCATCCATATACATCAAAACAAAAAATGAAACTAATCTAGAAATGTTTTTTTAGCAATTTAAAAAAAAAATCTAAACTAAGCATGAAATCAATATGCAAGTAGAGAAAAATGAAATATGAAATGCATCTAAACTAATATGAGTAATCAAGATGCAAATCCAAGGAAATCAAGATGACCTACCTACTTACCTGGGCCCTGGGCACTGAAGAAGTCATGCGACTTGAACATAAGGTCGGAGAAGAGATCCATCCACTAGTAATGACATCTTTCTCCCATCCAAGGCTATCAAATAATACTTTTCTTTATCGTACTTCTTCTTGATGATGTAAGGGCCAAGCCATGAGCTGTCATCTCTCTGGTCATACTTGGGCTTTCCATTTTTCTTGTCCCACATGAGATCAAGACTTTCTTCATTGAAATTAATGTAAGGTATATTCTCAATGTATGGATAGGAAGGAGGATTTGTGTTGAACATCCTTTTGATGACTTCTTCGCGTTCTTCATATTCTTTCTTCATAGTTTGGATAGACCCTGGCTCTTTCCATTGGAACTTTGCAAGTTTCTCTTTGTATTCATCTATTCTTGGGAGGAGAATATCTATGGATCCATCCTACATCAAGGGAAAGTCTCGTGGATTGTAATCAATGGTGTCTGGGAATTTATCAAACTCATCTTCACTTGTGTAGTCAGGAATGTTGGGATTCGTGACATGCTTGCCAACTCTCTCTCGACTATATAATACCTCAAAAGTTCCATCTCTTATGGGGATGTGTGCATGGGTAAGGTCCATGCTAAGGAAACCCCCAATGGAAACATACCAACTCCTCGATAAGATCATCCACCAAGCATCTAGAACATCGATCACTATTATGTTCATGAAGAGGATGATATGTGGAAAATCAATCAAAAAGACCTCAACGTCCTCACATAACCCATAAACCTTGACCCTTTTAGAATCAATTCCACACACATTTCCATAGGTTTGGGTTGTCTTCAAACCAAGTTGTTCCATCACCTTCAATGACATGACATTCACAGAGGCCCTAGAATCAAGCATACAGTTGTTCAAGTGGAGGCCATTCATACATAATGAAATATAGAAGGGAGGAATTTTGTCCTTTTTTTGATCGAGATACATAATGTTCACAATGATAGGAGGGTATTCCTTCATGGTCAGTACCTATAATAACTTCAAGAATTCCCTCCTTACATAAGGTATCTTGCACATATTTTTCATCGTGACCATCATATTTATCTTTCCAAACATGGTTGCAACATCTATATTCAATTGAATCTCATATGTGGGAGTTGTCTTAGGAAGAAACTCATGTATTGGATGTGGAGGTGGTGGGGCCACCTTCTCTGTTGATAGAGTGGGAGTGGTAGGCTATGATGGAGGGGATGAAGATTTATTCCTTCTAGTTTAGGTCAAATATTCACTCTTTATCAACTCCTTCTTTTCATCATCTTTCATCTGATTTAAGGCTTAGAGTCTCCCCTCTCTTTCCCCCTGTATTTTGGATATGTTGTTATGTTCTTTTGTGATTTGTTCCTCTTGGAAAGTGTAGATCATATCCATGAAATTAAGACTTTCGGAAGAATCCTCATCTCTTTGGGGACACTTATATTCCCTGTGAGTATATGGCATGGAAGGCACCAAGCTTATGTGTCAACCATCCCAAGTGGTTTCAAAGTATCATGGGTCTTTGCCTCTTGTTGAGGTCTTGGTTTCCAACCTGTGGCATCTCTCTGTTTTCTGGAAAAATGAGGTCTATGAGCAGATTGATTTCTTTCCACAGTAGTCAAATGATCCATGATCTGGTTCTATACTTGGGAAAATTGAGTACTCATCTGATCTATTTTCTGAGTTAAGAGGGAAATCAGATCAGGATCACTACTATTGGAAACCTTAGTCTTTGATTCTTCCTTGAAACGAGGGTACTGAAAAGGATCCACCCTCAATTCAAGAAGATTCTCTTCAATATCAACACTGTACTCTTTGGCCCATGCCAAATAAGTGGGCTTATTTTCCTTCAAAATAAAGCAAAATTTCCCTTCAAAAGAATTCATATAAAGGAGACATATTGATGTGGTTGTAGGAAGGAAATATGTCAGAATATGTCTGTACAAATTGTCAAATATGGTATCAAATTCACTCACTTTCTCGTTCTCATTTTTCTTTATCTAATTTAATTGAGCTACAAGCATCCCACTGTCTTTCTTTGTTGACCATTTGCTCTTAAATAACTTGGAAAAATATTCATAGGCTATAAGGTGATTATCTTAAAGGCCTTTGAACCAACTGAGAGATTCTTTAGTCAGTGATTAATCCAATAGCTTCATGGATACATCCTCATGCTTAATGTATTCATTATCCATATCTCTACCTATGGTGTAGAGATGATCTTCAACAGTCACTACATTATTTCCTTGGAACTTTGGAAACCACTTGTTTGACTCTTTTGGAATTTCGTTGGGGTATCCAGGGATGGTGGACATGTTAAGGGGTTTGTAGAGGTATTTTTCCCAAGGGTGAGCCCTTGAAGAAAGGGGAAGGGTACCATGGAAGAGGGTTTTGACAAAGGGAGACTTGAGGGGAGGTCTTCTTCGGTAGACCTTAGAAGGTTTGAACCTCCCTAGGGGAAAATACTTAGAAGAGGAAGGTTTATGGGAAGGTGGAGTCACTAGATGATCTTCAATAAGAGCTCATCAAAGGTGAAAAAGGGAAAGTCCCTTAGGTGGAGTCACCAGGTAAGCTAGGGAAAAGGATTTGTGATAGATTTCCAAAGTGTCATTAGGGTTCGTAAGAGGATTCAAAATCCTCCCTAGAAACGATGCCAAAATATTATCACACAAGTTGTAGGTTGGGAAAATCCTAACCCAGCCACCAAATGGAAACAATTTTGAGATCACCTACCCATTGTCACCTTAGGCAGATGTTCATGTCACTTTAGAGGTGAAGTGGTCACCTCAAGGGGATAATCTCGGTGACCCTAGGGGGAATGAGATGGAAAGTGTGATGTATGAATGAATGCCCCTATAGGTCAATTTTCTATGTGTGGAGAAGGGCTGGAGTAAGGTCTTGATGGTAACCAAGGGTTTCCGAGAAGTAGTAGACCTTGCAAATGTTGATTGTATCTGCTCGAGACACATGGAAAACAATGATACAAGCCCAAGTATATGATGGAAAAGCAAGTTAAGATTGTTGTCCCAAATTGCAGTAGTTAGTAACAATATATATTAGCAATAAAAATGATAATGAATGCTGCAAAACAAGTTGCTAAAAGTCTAGTTGAAAGAGTAAGAGATAAATTAGAAACAAATAGATCAACTCAAGTAAAATAACATTAGAATTTAGCAATGAAAAAATGTTGTAGTAAAAGTTGTCTGCAGAAATATTTTGTAGCCTTATGGATGTAGAAAACTTTTTGTTACAAAAGTAAATTCAACCACCAAAACTCACAAAGAATCCACCCAAAAGTTGCACTAGACCAAGTAGATAAAAGCGGCAAACTCTTAGCTAATTATGACGTTTGAAAAGTAAGTTATAAGTGAAAGAGTGTTAGGTTTTCTACAGCCCTAATGGATGAAGATGAAATTTTATTACAGAATCAAGAAATACCCCATTAGGAGGGATTCCCTAGTGGCTGATAGGTTCTCTAGGAATAAGGAACAAAACCCAAATTGCAGAAAGTTGAAATGACAAAAAGTCATGTTTCCAAATGCACTATTTTATTTCTCCAATGCAAAAAAGTAATTGATTAGTGCCTTGACTATTGATTTATGGATTCAAAGAGTGATTAGTAATTGTACTACTTCCTTGGGGGTCTAAACCCTCTTACTCCCCAAGGCAATTAAAGCTAACTAGGAAAGTGCTAGAAGGGCGTAAGCCCTTTTACTTCTCCTAGCACTTCCTTAAGTAACAAATTATTTCCAAGACAAAAATTGATGAGCTTAGTGGGGTTGTATGCACTTATACTCTCCAAGAATTTCAACTAGTTAAAATCACAACTAAGAAAAAGATACAATAACAAGATGAAACCCTTCAATTAGAGCAATAATCAACAAGATAAACTTCTACTTTACCAAGAGTTATCCACCAATATGCAAAAGAAATGTTCCATAGGAGGTAGCACTCCACTTCCTTCAACCAATAGCAAATTAAACCATGAAAAAATGAAAATGAGAGATAAAATCCCCAAGGGTAGAGAAAATTTCAGCCAAGTACTTCTCCAAATGGGAGAGTTATGAAATGAGATTCACATGATCTCTATTTATACAAAAGTCTTAAAACATAGTTTGTCCACTTAGCGAGGGTAAAACATAAGATAAGGGGTAAACAACCCTTATCTTACCCCTTGAACCAAAAAATAATATTTAATTTCCACTTTAATGCATTAGAAACCCTAAAAGTAAGATGATGTCACCCCTTTAGGGGACGTTTTGACACTTTTCCAAGTCGTTGGAGAAGAAGGAAGAGGTCGTTGGGGATCCTTGAGCCTCCTCTTCATGTGCTAGGGTTAATGCATGTCTTATTTGGTAAATCATGCCAAGTATCAATGTGGAATGATTCCATCACTACCAAACCCCCTCAAGCATGATGTCAAGCCTCAAAAAGTGACGTTTTTCCTCTCCTAGAAAAGTCATTTGGGTAATAGGGGCTAGGTAATATCCTCCATGATGCCATATAAGCCTCCAAAGTCATGTCTCTATGATATGGTGTGTGGGCCTACAAAATTCAACTTGAAGGCTTCTTTCCCCATGGAATCCCAAGATAGGCTTGTTCTCCCAAAACTAGTCATCAGGCAAGGTCCTGCAAAACAAAAGGGCACGCCGTCCAAATATCTCAAGTCAAATATATCATGACAAGTGTAAACCACATCTAATAAGCAAGGAACCTAAACATGTTCATCAAAGCTACCTCATAAAATAAAAAAATTGCTCCAGGACCTTATACAATTGACCAAGTTTAGGTATGGAAGGGGTGTCATAAAAATCCTATTGGGTAGACCAAAACCCTCAAGTAGGGGATGTTCTAAAGGATGGCCTTTCAATTTCATGTAATGAATGATGAGGTGGACAAGGTTTTAGAATTCATAGGTCAATGAGTTTCATGACATACAACGACTCATATTGTCTCATTTGTGGGTTCCTTTTTAGGGGGGTGTGCTGCACCTTCTTCCTCAATGCAACCTTTTTCCAAGCCAATTTATTTCCATTTATTAATTAATTAATTATCCAAAAATGTGTGCACTCCCAATAGTGAATCGATTAGCTTGGGGGGTAGTAACAAATTGTCACTTAAACAAAGATATCCACAAAGTGCCACAGGGGTAACCATGTAAAGCATTGTAACACACTTGTGTTAGTCTTGTATTCAAGTGGGATATTTATTGTGTATTCGATATTGTGTAGGTCTTTAATTATTTCAAGATAAGTGATTCATCATTCTCAATACTTGACTGGGCGAGCATCTAGAAGTTTTATTTTAGTCTCCTATCTTTTACAAGAAACCACCCCCCTGGGCCTTTAGCTCCTTCTTCCCATGAAATGAGGTACATGCCCTTATTGGGTCACTAAAGTAAAAGTGCCTAGAAGAGGGAAAAATGATGGAAATGTAATAAGCATAAAGCGGTAAGTGTGGTCGAGAATGGTACGACAACTCCTCAAGGGACCCCCAGTCACAAACCTTCCCCAAAGGTTGGCCACTTACTAGGAAATCTATGACACTCACCAAGGTGAAACAAGGTCAAAAGCATAATGTCCAAGAAGGAATTCTATAATCAAAAGAAACTTAAATACAATATGTTTAAATGCCTCAAATATTAGGGTGATTACCTTCCAAAATACATAACTTGTACCACATGGAGCAAGACCCATATTCCTTCCTTAAGCTAGTTGGTGTGGTGGATGTGATGACAATGGATAAAAAATGTGGTGATAGAGTGAGCTTCCGTATGTGCAATTGGATACTGCTATTTATGTGGTGTCGCAACACTCCATATCTGCAACCTTAGGGCCTCGAGCCATCATCTTCTTAGTTATCCCACAAAATGGGGATAACAGTATTGGATTAGAATTCAAATTGTGATCAAACTTGGTAACAATGGTTTCAACCATATAAACGTGCCAAGTAATATTCAATATATAATGTTTATTAAAAATGTCAGTATTTTTTTTTAATTATTTA